>MPNV01001575.1:0-19472 GCA_013376435.1 Cyclocybe cylindracea | reverse complement strand
ATGCAGGTTATCAAATGCCGCAGCCATTATATTGTTAAAGTGCAAAATGACCGACTGGGAATCGAACCCAGGACCATCTGGTATATACCAGCAGCTCTAACACTGAGCTACCTGGTCGTTGGGACATTGAACTGGATGTAATGACCACACAACCAATGACTGCACCAGGTCTTCCTGACAACCTTGGTTCCTAACCAATGACCTGCTGCCAGCCCACAATTACCCCTACCTCAGGGTTTCCAAAGTGGCAGATTACACCCAATCAACATATTCTCAATGAATTTTGCCCCTAAAACACAAAATTTCAGATTATGTACGCCATACTATACGCATAGCGATTTCCAAAAATTGAGATGAATTGAGGTGAGCAGTTGTTGAGATATTTATCTTTACTCTTGAAAAAGTGGCCAGTACAAGTATTTGATATTTTTCTCTTGTGCAGCCCAAATATTTTATTCATTTGTGAAAACCTGCATTTGAATATCTCAACAAATAAAAAAGATGAAACCACACAAGTTAAGATCCATTAGCAAGGATACTATATGTACATTCCCACCAAATTTCAGCATTATAGCTTCAGTGGTTGCTGAGATATTGCACCAACACTGTATATGAGTGCACTGTTTTCAAGTGCTCAGTCATTTCAAACTCAGACAGGCTGGACGCTCATACCAGAGGTGGAAGCTAAATATCTCAGGAACTGCTAGAGCTACTGCCTTGAAAATTTACAGGAAATTAGATTACATATTTCTAATGATGTCTGTAAAGTGAAACATTGTCGCGACAAGTATTGACCAAGATATAGAGATGCAGGTTTTTTTAAAAGAACACAGGCTATTTCTCCTTCATTATCCACCCTAATTTTCTGAAACTCTACAGAACTGTTTGTTTATATTATGAAAAAAGGTGTGCAAATTTTCAGAAGCATAGCTACAGCGGTTGTTGAAATATTTAGCTCAAGGGCAACAGCTTCTCTGCTGGTTGCTCATATCAGAGGTGGAAGCTAAATATCTCAGGAACTGCTATAGCTACCAGCTTGAAAATTTACATGCAACTAGACTACATATTTTTAATAATGTCTGTAAAGTGAAATGTTATTGCGATGAGTATTGACTGAGATATGGAGATGCAGGTTTTTCAAAAAGCGCACAGGCTATTTCTCCTTTATTATCTGCCCTAAATTTTTGAAAAGTTGCAGAGATGTTTATTCACACTATAAGTACCAGTGTACAAATTTCCAGGAGCATAGCTATAGCAGTTTTTGAGATGTTCAACCTGAGGTGAACAGCCTGTCTGCTATATAGCAGTGTCACATGTGGGAATAAGGCTCATAGGTGGACTCATTTCCCATCCATCTCTTTCTTCCTCCCCTCATCATTGCATTCCCCTCTTTGTCTGAACAGCCTCTATACTCCTATGTTATAGTCTAGGAGTGAAATAAGATATGTTTTATAACTGTTTCAGTTTTGTACTGGTATATTCAACTGCCAGGTCATCACTGTTCACATTGAGAATGTCTATCTTAACATTGAAACCAGGTGAGTAATTTGTTAGTACTTCTAATTTCATTTACTTATTCCAAGTTGTTCCTCTTTTATAGAAAACTTCTACTATGTTAGACCCTCTTATGAGGGTCTAACCTGCTTATCTGCAGGAAGCCAGGTGCGCCATATTTCAATTTGAACATTAAACTCAAGTCTGCTTATATGATCACAATGTAGAATGACTCAGTCAATAGGAGCAAACATAAACACCCAGGTATGTACTGCAGTTGAACGTTTACTGTGTAGCTAACAGTCAATTCAGGTCTGTTGAAGGTATTGGTATTCCCTGACACATGCTGTTGACCATCACCTGCTCGCCCCACCAACCATCACCCGCTCACTCCCTCAACCATTGCCAGCTCACTCCCTCAACCATCACCAGCTCGCTCCCTCAACCATCGCCTGCTCGCCCCACCAACCATCACCAGCTCGCCCCTCTTCCATGCAAGATTACAAATGTCAATACGACCATGACTGTCTACAGCTTCATATAACTACAACTGACTGCACATCATGTATTAATTTACTATTAGATATGAATATACTCAGTTTCAGGCTCTCAATAACATGAGCTTAGCTTTGAGGAATATCACGCAAGATTATGTGCTCTAAAATGAACATTTCAACACTTTTTGTCAAAAGTGTTGCAAAGTGGTTTGCTAGCAAGAGGACTTGTGATCAAAGTGACGTTTAGTGTACAGATCATCCAATTTGCCTTATGTGCCCAAAGTCAAACAAAGTGACACTTTGGTCACACTTCTGGTATAGGGCTTTTTCCTGATGGATGGATACGTGCAAATCCACAACAGTACTCACATTCTGACATAGTAATACTGCCAATTAGAATCCTCACCCAGGGCTTTTCAGGCCATAGAGTTGCTAGAGAGGAACTCAGTGGTTTGTCTGTGGGTGAAACCTGGTATCATGTCGACTCCACAGATAATGATGGCAGGGTCAAGGAATCCAAATGCCCCAGGTTTGTCAGCAGGAAGGAAACCCACATGGTGGACATCCCTCTTTGACTTGAACACCCACTTGTCAACAAGCATAAACAACCTCGTCACCATACTCTTCATCATCCAACACTTTATCAACAAGCCTACCCACTCTGGCAGACCTGTTCAACTGACTCCCCAAGTCATGTCTGATGCCCCACTGAGTGGGGGACCCAGCAGTCACACCCATTCTGATGGGAGGCAAGCGTTGGGTGCCCCCAGTGCCCAACCACCAACATCGACCCACAGCGGCTCAGCGCCAGCCCCAGTCACCTCTCCAAGTACCTCCTCTGTGAGGGAAAGGTATGCCAGCAAAGTTCCTGCCCAAACCAGGCGCTTGTCTTCCCGTCAGTCGCACGTATCATCCAGCTCGCGTCGCTCCTCATCAGAAGGTTCCAACACGATGAGAAACCCAGTCTCCAGGGACGTTTCCCTCAGAGTCAAGTCCCAGATGGAGGTGGAGGTCCAAGGTTTGTCCTGCCTCTCCTCCGTTGCCCCTCCCAGTCCAGTCACTGTCGAGTTGGTCAGCTCTTTTGAGAGCCTTGACGATGACATCGAGGTGATGACCACCACCCTCAGGTGAGCATCCAACTGGTTGATGGACGCTACGCACTACAACCTTTGGGTGCTGGAAGATATGCATAACACACCATTCGCAGACGCGATGGCAAATTTCGTTGTCGCTCTCTGTTCATCGTCCTTTGGCAGTCTCCAAACAGGAGACTCCTATTACAACACTATGATCACCTCAGTGGTCCATGCAGAGGAAGAAACAGTTCAATTCTCCCTGCCACCCATCCCAGCATTGATGCCAGCTCAGGAGCTGGCCCCGATGGAAGTTGTTGCTCAGGCGATGGACGACATGGCTCAGTCCCAAGTCCCGCTGACCTCCCCCCCCGCATCCCTGCCTTGAAGAAGGGCAAGGGTGTGGATTGGCACCCTCGTGGCATTGACCGTCTGGTCCCACCTCTGCCTAAAAAGCAGAAGGTAGCCTACTCCCACCCTGGTCCACCCCCACCGATCAACCATGCTACCAAACCTCACCTGACCCCAACCACGTGGGCCGGCGTTGCCTCCCAAGGGATGCCCTTGGTCAACCCTGGCAAGCTTGCCAGGATTTGGCCCAATCGCACTCCTGTCATCATCGCTCAGCTGTCAGCGCCCTTCCTCAACCCCACCATCCTGATGTCAACCCATTCTCACAAGTGGGTCGCTCCCAAGTTCACTTCTGAGGGTCCTTCCTGGAAGCAAGTCCTTGTGTCAGTGGCTGGCGACCTCAATGCCATCCCACTGCACAAATTCCTTACCCCATCAGCTGTCATGTCAGTTAACAGGTACCTTTGTGACGCTCGGTCCTCCTTGAGGGTCGACGCCATCACCAAGGCCTATGACGGTTTGTCGATGGCCACCTCCACCATGGCGATGCCAGCTGACCTGGCCATCCTCACCAACTTTGTCCACGCTGCCCTCCCCAAAGGTACTGGGTTTGAGGTCTTGCTCCCTGCGTTGACGTCTTATATTAAGATCCTTGACATCCTGTATTTCGACCCCAAGTCAGGGGAGAAGATCACCCAGGACGCCCTCGAGAAGGCACTCTGTACCTTGGCCCATGCTGAGGTGTTTGCAAGGTTGACTGACCACCCCTGGATCGACTGCAACTCCAAACACAGCACCTCGTGTACTGTGTACTGCAATCTGTGGGACTCCCAGCAGGGAACCTGTGCCAAACAGGTTATCAGGCACCCCATTGTGCTCGCTACCCAGACTTGTCACATCCACACTGCCAATCGCAACCCCAGCATTCCCTGCTGCCAGCGCTGCTGGAAGTGGGGTCATCCCACCAACAGCTGCAAGGTCAAGCAGCTCTGGTGCCCCCACTGCTACGGCCTGCACAATCGGGATGAGCACCGTCATATGGCAGGCTGCTGCAAAGGCAACCCCAAGGCGACTCCTCTGGTTCCACCAACCCTGAAGGATGAGCTGTGCCCACACACCCTCTGGTGTGTCAACTGCAAAGGTGACCACCCCATATTTTCGTCTCAGTGCAAGTACTGGGACCACCACTTCGACCATGAGTGGATCATGGAGGAGTATCGCAAGGTATGTGAGCACGCCCCTCGCCACCAACATTCTAACACCCTGCACCTAGACTAATGGAGGAGGACATCCTTCAGGAAGTAAATAGGGCTGGGCTTTGTATTTTATGTCAGAACGTTCATCGTACCTATGCGCACGTAGACACCCTTCTCGAGCTTTGTAAAAACAAGTTTGATATATTGTTCTTCCAAGAAACCCCTTGGAATTTCATAAGAGCAGCACTGTCCACCACATCTATGGAGGGCAATGAAGTAGTTGGCGCACCAAAGCACCCTGATTGGTTGCAAATGGTGTGCGTTAAGGAGGGAGAGATCCCTCATGTGATCACTTACGTCTCGATGAGGCTGTCACACTATCAACCCTCGATGCGTCGTGATATCGTTGACCATCATGATATCCTGGTCTTGTCCCTGTTCTCAGGTGGCGAGGTCTTTCACCTTATGAACGTCTATTCAGATGACCAACACACAGGGATCACACACCTTGCAGTGTGTGCACCTACTCTCCCGCCCTTCACGTACATGGGGGGCAACTTCAACTGCGTCTCATCAACTTGGGACGATTATGATCATGGTGAATCGACCACAGCGATCTCACTACGGGACACCGCATCTCAGATCAGGCTCAAATGGGCCTGTCCCTTCAACCATGGACCAACTCAAGTCAGTCTGAACCCCTCCCAGAGATCGAACATACTCGATCTTGTCTTCTTAGCCCCATCTGAGATCCTTATCTTGATGCCCAGATTGGAGCATGATCTCCAGGGTCCGTCTGATCACATCCCGATCGTGACGGATCTCGATATCGGACCTGAGCTACTCCACCTGGGCCACCGGACTATTAAGCTGGGAAGTGACACCGATAAGGCATTCATTTCAGATATTCTCAAGAGCCTCACGGCTGTCCCCGTCATGGTCCCAAACACAGCGGAAGGCGTCGAGGCATTGGCTGATGTCATTGCCTTGGCATTCTTGGATGTGTGGCTTGCCCATTCGACTGAGTCCTGCCCATGCAAGCGCTCCAAGTTTTGGTGGACTAAGGAGTGCTCAGACAAACTCAAGGTGTACCAGGAGACTCGTACACTGGCTGATTACCAGTCTTTTATCACAACCAAGAAAGTTGCCAAACACGAGTTCTTTGATCTTCAGATTGGTGAAATTGCTACTTCTCGCAAGCGCCCCTGGGACCTAATGGAGTGGGTCCAACAGTGCAAGCTCCCTCCGTGTGAGGCCATTCACTACCACGACCAGCCTTGCCACAATATGGACGACCTTTGGGATGCCCTCCATGGTACGTACAACTCAGCCTCAGGTCGACCGTATGATGCCTCTGTACTTGATGAACTCCCTGACGAGCCAACCAGGGGGTGGTCAGACTTCTCAGAGCATGAGCTAAAGAGCACCCTCAGTGGGTGCTCCAATACTTCTGCTCCTGGATCGGACCACGTAACGTGGGCCCATATTAAAGAGTTGGTTAAGGACCCACATGTCCTGGCCCTCTTTATCGTGTTGGCTAATGCCTCCCTCTGGGTAGGGTGCTGGCCATGCATTTTCAAGGAGTCACTGTCGGTCATTGTACCCAAGCCAAACAAGCCCTCCTATTCTGTTCCGAAGGCCTTCCAGCCTATCGTTCTACTCATCACACTCGGAAAGCTTTTTGAGAAGATGCTTGCTAACCAGATACAGTTTGATGCTGTCAAACATGATGTCTTTCATCCAAACCAACTTGGCAGTATCTGCCAAAGGTCAACGGAGGACGCTGGATTGATCCTCACACATCTCGTGCGAGTGGGGTGGGTGAAGGGTCTCCAGACGAGTGCACTGGCTTTTGACATAGCGCAATTCTTCCCATCCATCAACCATGACATGTTCATAGCTGTCCTTCACAAGCAGGGATTTCCACCTCTCTTGGTGAATTTCTTTGCTGATTACCTGGTCAGTCGCTCCACGGTTTACTGCTGGAAGTCCTTCCAATCCACACCCCGACCTGCAGATGTCAGGGTAGGGCAGGGCTCTGTGCTCTCCCCTGTTATCTCAGGGCTATGATGGCCCATTGTGGACAAAAATACAATGCAAACGTTTTTGAGTCAAGATCTTTGCAGCACGTGAGAGATTGTTGACGATCGTGCACGATCACTACTGATCGCCAACGTTCTTTGACGATTGGTGGCAAAAGTTGCTGTTTTTAGCAAAACTTTAATGATTATCAATGGATGATGCACCACAGAACGTCCCAGTCCACCACAGATCCTGTAACGAAGTAGAAAACGAATAAAATTTAAGTCTTGCTTGTTCTTCCTGTTTCTCCAGGAATCGGTGAGACCCCGAGACCCTTGTATTGAGCTACACCATGTGCACTGTCTTGCCCTGGAGCCAAATCCAGTTGGCCTCCGAGCTGCGGCACATCAACAAATCATTTTTTGCCACTGCCGCACACGATCTCTTGGTAATATAAAAAGATGCAGAATGGTTTTTCTGGTAACATCCTTCTCACTTTCTGCCCTTATGTCTGAGCCTGTCTATCGTTTCGTCCTTCATGGCCTCTGCATAGAGTGTGATTGCAATGAGTTTTGTATTATTGATCCCAATAATACTGTTTGTTTTGTAAAGCCCTATTCTTTTGCTAGCACCCCACCCTTCAAACTGACATGCACTTCTTAGTGACCTCTCCATCATCAGGAAATCTGCTCCTGCACGCACGCTCTCAAGAGCCACACTCCCGCTCAGCTTCCTCCCAAACACCCATTCAAGTACCTTGAAAAGGGCAGGTGTCCCGCCCAATGATGCACTGGTTTTGAGCCAGTCAGTAGTGTTTGTCCTTTCTCGTGTAACATGCTGACGCGTACCTCAGGTGGATGGTGTCTACAATGCTGGGGCGATCTGCATCTGTGATGGCAGATGGCCAGGGCATGGTCGACTCACACAGCAGAATTCAAGGTAATTCTTGACTGTATTCAACCGTTCGAAGGGCGTCTCTTACTACATATTTCAGTGCATCCATGCAACACCAGCCAGCCATGCCAGCTCCAACGACCTCTACTACTCGAGCTGGTGGTCCTCCAGCCATTCCGGCACCTTCTCTGCCCCCACCTGTGTCATCTTTTCCTGCAGCATCTCTTCCCCCTATTCTCTCAGGCATTCTTCAGGCCACCCAGCCTGCAGCTCCACCCATCTCTGAGTACCAGGTTCCATCTACACCACTCGGCGCCAACGCCGCTTGCACTGCAAGCATGGCTCGTATGGCTCAGGCACACAGTGATGCTGTGCAGAATGGCCTTAACCATGCATACTCCACCCCTCGTGGTCGCGCCAATCCTGCTGCATCGTCATCCACATGGACCTCATCTGCAAGGGCTGATCCTCCAACCAATTTCCTAGTGGTTCTGATCCCAACTCTGGTCAGTATCTGTCATTCCTCCATCTCTATTCCCTGCTGATGGTGCTGTTCAGCTTTCTCCCTCGCCTTACATTCCCCTGGGTGTCTGACGTGTCAAAAAAATCGGATTTTTAGCTTCAACCCTTCCCACCGTCCTGCAGCACTTTCAGCAGCAAGATCTTGTTTTCCTTCTCACCATCTCCTTGACAACACCAGCCTCTAGTTTCATAAACCGTCTCAACTCTGCATTCCTCACCCACCTTGAGGACCATTCCATTCGATTTCCAGCATGCTGTTCTGCACCCACAGGTCCACCGACTCTGTCTGATCGAGCCTGGACTCTCCTTATGCCCTCCAAATGTGGGCCCCATGTTTCTCTCAAACCTAGCACTGAGATCAATGACAACACGTTCACGGTGCCCAATCTCGTCTGTGCATACAGTCGTGGACAAGCAAACTCCGCCAAAAATATTAAAGTTTTTTTATGGCCGAAAAAATACCCGGAAAACGTACCGACGACTAAAGGGAGTCTCCTGGCAAAATTTGCTGCCGAGCTATCGAGCCGTTGTCGAGAAAATTTCCATTTAAGGAAACATACCCTGAAAAATTGGCAAATTACATAAACAAATCGATAAAATCACAAAAAAATAGCGGAATCGCTTCCTTTTGTTGAAGGAAGTTCAATCATAAAGTTGTGGGAGGAGTTATCGAGCGGTTCTGTCAAAATAAATTCAACAAGTTTGGCCTGCCGCTGTCATCTCGGTGTCAGGGACTTGCCGTCACGTCATACTTGGCTGATGTGACACTCCCGAAGCACGGGGGCTCACGCGACGAGTTGTTGTCGCTGTCTGCCTGCAACCCGCCCATTTTGTCGGGGTGTCACGCATCGGGCAACGGCACATGTTATTTAATAAAAACTATCATAATAGCCCTACACATAATAGCCCTACAAAGGATATGGAACTCCAATTCCACAAAGCCCGCCATAGCATAAGTGCAAGTTGGCTCGTCATCGCAAACGACGAGCTCAGTCTGGACAGTGACGAGCCACAGATTGGCGCGACAGCTAGCGCTCACTCCTTGGTGCATGTTTACATAAGGCAAGAAGGCTGCAAAGCGCAACCTGCTGCCATCGCGTTGTCTGGACCGAATGATGCCAGTTGTCACTGAAGTATAGACAATATCCGGTACATTTCTCTCTCCTTGTAGGGTTTTTCCACCATGAAA
Organism: Cyclocybe cylindracea; assembly: GCA_013376435.1. Lineage (NCBI taxonomy): Eukaryota > Fungi > Basidiomycota > Agaricomycetes > Agaricales > Hemipholiotaceae > Cyclocybe > Cyclocybe cylindracea. The sequence goes on along the minus strand of MPNV01001575.1, from coordinate 10,234 downwards.
GTTTGAAAATTTTGGCCAAAAAATTTGGCAAAAACAAACGGCTCATGGGAAAAACTTTGGAGGTATGTTTTTCGACTCCTTTCGATAAACTGAGCATGATTATCATAAAATCTAGCCGAAATATTTATTCCTCAAGGAGTTATCTGATTTGCGGGGTTTGCTTGTCCACGACTGTATAGAGCATATCCCTGCCCTCTTCAGCAATACCCCGACCATAAGCTTCTCATTCTTTGTGAGCCAATACCTTACGTCCTCCAGGAGAGTTCTTTATTGACATCCTTTCAGGTGCATCATTTGGGCTGGTCGAGGCAAAATTTGATGTCTCCCAACACTTCCCATTGCCTATTGATGCTGAACGTCATCAGGAAAAACCTTTTTGTCTTAGGTTGTCTTTAAGATCAGCAGCCAAGTCAGGTGCACTTAAGAACCTTGGTGCTGTCTTTGTGCTGTCACTGAGGTGTCTCACTGTCTTGACCTGCTCTGGGACATCATGGGTCTTTAATTGGTAGCAAATAGAATTACATATCGGCCCTAGTAAATCATTTTCTCTTGTTTCTGGCAGTTCCAGGAAAAGCATAGTGTATGCCTCACATTTATGGTAGACAGTGTTTTGATCATTAGTTCCTCAAAATACAGAATGTTTTAGGTCTTTACTATATTTCAAGTGTCATTAAATAAAAAGAACCAGGTCTTTAATTTGTGCTTCTGTGAGGAGAGTAGACACGCAAGTTGCCATAGCGGTAGCAAAACATCTTGCCTCTAATTTTCTGCATCACATAGTTATAGTAAATAGGCATGTATTTCAATTTTTCTGAAGGTAGCCACTCGTTGCACCAGAGATTAGATATGCACATTTTTCTTACTGGCACTAAAAGAACTTCACATTCGTTCAAAATGAAGACCAAATTGGCTGAACTTGGACACATTATCACATATGGCATACTATTGGGTCCAGGATATAAGTCAATGGCTCGTGATTAATGGGATATGCATGCAGAACCCAGACATGAAGACTTTAAGGAATGTTGGTTAATATGCTTTTTTTTTTTTTTCTAGGAAGAAGCATTTATGGAGAACAAAAATGTTATAATCAAAAATAAAGCATTAAAATGCAATCTGACATATATAATATTAGGATTGGCCTTAAAGATGTCTACTACCTACACTGACACGACTGAGTCGCTACCATGCCCTCAGCCAGCCGACTGCTGGCCTTTCTCAAAAAAGGGGTGAGATGAAATTCCTCAGCAACTGCTCAATCAATGCCATGAAATTTTGTACACTCATAGCTACCTATAAGCGCATGCATCCTAAATTCAAACCATTTTCTGCAGAAATACCAAGATATTAGGGTTGCACTTCTCAAAACACCGCATTGAAATATCTAACTAATATACGCGGAAGCACATAATCCGGGATCCATTAACAAGAAGTACCAAGGTACTGCCATGCAAAATTCAGTCAACAGCTTCACGTGGTTGTTGATATTGAGCCTCGCAGCAGCAGGGTGAATACTGCTGGCACTTTTCCCAGGGTCAAGGTATAATTCCTCCACCACCGCTCAACTAATCTATTTATGATTTTTTACATGTTAGAATACCATTTACAGGCGCAACGATTCCGAAGCATTTCGACATTTCAGGTGAATGACTGAGATATTAGGTTGCGCTTTTTTAAACGCATTTGAACTATTCCAACATACTACAAGGTGAGAGCTCATAGCTCAAGGATCCATTAACAAGGATACCAGGAGTACTTGCTGCAATTTTCAGCTGGTAGCTAAGCAGTTGTGAGATATGGCCTCCAATTGCAGGTAAGCTATGGCACACTGCACTCAGCACCACAAGCACTGCTGGGGGCTTTTCCAATGGTCAAGCGATCTCTCCACAACCGTTTTCAATTGCCATAGAATTTGCACAGTTTTCCGATTCCTATCATGCGCAGGCGAACCTTAATTTCCGACATTTTTTTTTTCTCAATTTGCGAATTTAACTGAGATCTTAGGTTGCGCTTTTTCAAAACCCGCATCTTAATATCTCAATCATAATTAAGCGGGCTTTATTAAGCAAGCGCATTCATACAAGGTACGAGTACTGCTGCACATTTTCAGGTCTTGATAGCTTTCAGTGGTGCTGGGATATTGAGCTACCTGCGAGGAAGTGCATCTTTTCAAGCTTCTAAGTCATTTCAAACTCAGACAGGCTGAGCCGCTCTACAGGCGGTGACACTGATATCTCAGAACGCTGCAGCTATGGACATAAAAATTTTTTAAAACAGGGCATTTCAATAACATAATGTTGATGATTTTTCAACCCAGCAAAGTTATATGTTTATTTGTTGAGTATTCACTGGAGATATTGGGAGGTACCATCTTTTCAAAACTGTGCCAGACAACATGATTAATCTGAATTCTGGAATATTCATTCTATCACGGAGATCACTGGTCAAATTTGAGAGGTGCTGACTAGCTGATGATTTCTGCAGTATTCAGCATGGCGGAAATGGCTCAATCGCTGCATGCATGCACGTCTCACGTGTCCAGCATCACAGCTACATGATGGTCATGGCGCGTCTGTTTTGCGGTCATGCTTCAACCCACACAAGTGGTGCTGCAAGTGTCGTCAAAACGGCAGTGCTCTACTTGCAATGACTCTCCCCCATTCCCTTAATCACCTACTTTCAAATGCGCATATTTCTCTTTTTCAAAGGTTGTTTCTATCACTTTTAATGATCTTCTTGTCATAAATACCCAAATTCCCTTCCGGTGCGTTCTCCTGCCACGCATACTTGTGTAGCCATGTTTACACGTCTCAACAACAGGTATGTACTTATTTCTTTTTCTTAATGATTGTTCTCTATGAACACATTCAGACGTGCTGCAGGACAAGCAAGAGATGAAGCAGTGGCGCTGCAAGATTCTGGAAGTGGAATTTGGGAGTCATGGTCGCAGGAACAGGTAACAGCGTGGTTGTAATTTATTTTTTTGTCTTCATCTTACTGACTATTAATCTAGATTAATTGATTTTATGTATGAGTGAGTGCATATTTCAGTAGAAGGGGATTGTATTATAGCATATGGTACTAGTATTAGTGTAATCTGTTAAATGTACATTAGATAGAGAAATATAATTGGGTCTTCTTTCAATACATGAAGTGTGAACAGAAGAAGAAATGAAACGTCCTGAATTACATCTACTGTAGTCTTAGCCTGTCTCTGAGCATCTTGAGGACAACCTGAGGATTATACACCTAGGAACGTAGACTTCAGGAGTCTTACTGTCCTTGGTGTCTTAGATGTCTTAGATTGTCCTCAAGACAACCTAAGACACAAAGGTTTTTCCTGATGGTCCCGACGAGTTTCACCCCTGCTGGGGTCTCTGGGTATTGGTCAGTGCATCGCTCGACCCTGCAATCCCTGTGCACATTGCCTGCTGCCTTCAGCTCTGCCCTACCGCTGAACCGCCCCCTGTGGTACCAGAGGCGGAACCTTTGCAGATGAACACAATAGTCAGTATTGACTTTTGCTGGACCGACAGTTCTTGTTGCTAACTATTCACAGCCTGCCATTCGCCCTCGTACAGAGGAACCTGCAGATCCTCTACCTCCTTCTCAGCGTCGTTGTCTCATGGACCCTCGCCCACCACCCTCGGCTCAGGAGATCATTGAACTCTCTGACTCTGAGGAAGCCAGTGGGACAGCAACCCACCCTCTCCCCATTCCAGACTCCGGTGATGACCTGCCCATGAGCCCCTTTGAGGGTATCTTGGGACACCGCATGTCCAATTCAGCCACAACTCCTCGAGGCCCTGCTTTCAGAGCCTACAGGCCTGATAAAATCAGGGAGTTCCTGAGGCGCGTCGCACCTGGTGGTTCCCCATTTCTTCTGCTGGGTGAGGTCCATGTTGCTTTGGTGGAAGCTGGTGCTAGTCTCTTTCTTGCTCTTCTCAAGGACTGCGTCACCCACCATCCTCCAGCCATGTTTTGGCAGGCCACTAGCAACTATCGCACAGATTTTCCTGAGTTCGTCAAGCCTCAGGGCGTCTTCATCACGTTCACCAAATCTGATAAGCCCCTATACCGACTCATCCGAGGCACATCCACCTTTTCCTTTCGAGCATATGTGCCATATTTCCACCCTCACGTCTCCTCTGATCATTTCCCCCTCCTCAGCAGGGCAGGCTCTGGAAATGCTCCATTTCAGACCTCTATGTTCCTTGCAATGTCCCTTATCAAGACGGACAATGACAGAATGCAAATCTGGTCTCCCTCAGTCTACAGAGACCACAACCTCATCCCCGACTTCTCGCCATTGACTCTAGAAGCGTCCAACTGCAACTGTTTCTTGACCTTGTGCACGCATGCCAGTCTTTTGGCCATCCACATGGTCCTATTCGGACAGGCCACAGTTGTTAATTTTTGGGTCATCATGCTTCTGGTATTGGAGGAAGATATGTTTGACCTGTCACCAGATGTCTTCCGCATTGTTGACCCAGCCCTTGGTGGCGTGCTCGACCCCTTGCTCTGCCTTCAGCACAATCAACCTCTTGATGAGCTGGCTATCAGCTTCCTTTGTAATTACATTAACATGGAGGTGAGTGGCCAGCTATCCGATTGGATTGATGAATCTCGCACTTACAAATGGCGTCATTCAGCACCTGACTCTGACATCCTCCTGTACCAAAAAGCACCACATACAGCTGATCTCTTGTGTTGCATTCCTGCTCGTGTTCGGAGCTTCCAAGCCCAACATACTCGCTTCTCCAGAGCTTTCGGCCCTCCGTTCGGGGTTCAACATCCCCCTGGACTGCCACGACAACTCCTGGGTCTTCATCCATGAGGTGCATTGGACTCTGTGATTAAACAACCCCTTCTGACTTCTCTTTCTCAGATCACAAAAAACTGCTCACCTGATCAAACAGCCCTTCTGCTCAGTGTGATGTATCATGTCCACCAAGTTCCAGTTGATGTGGTCCTTGCCCATCTCCGGTTCAAAATGCAGCCAGATACTGCTATTCATGGCAACTGGATTGAATCATTTGTCAAAGTATTCGAAATTCACCTCTGGGCATTCCTCTCCAGGTCTGGTCATCCGGCCAACACGTGTGGTACTACTGTTCCCATAGCCGACTTTGATAGGGAGAAGGATAACATGTCCCTTTGAGCATCCCTTCTCCTACAGGCCTTTGTTGGGACCCCAAGCATCCCCTTTGATACATATGATTGGTTGCTGGAGGTGAGCACCAGCACTTCTTCCTTTTATGACTGTACTTACTTACCTCGTCCAGTGGCGCTTCTCCTCTGGCATAGCGGGAGGCGATACCACTGCCCAGGTTATCTCTTTCCATTCTTGCTTCAAGTCTGCCGATGTCAAGATCAATGCAGACCTTGTTGAGATTCTCTTCTCATCGAATGGGGTTCGATTTGATCAGTGGGTGCATGGACAGCTGCTTCCATGTGCAGCCGATTACAACGCAATCTAGTCACTTGTTTTTTGTCACTGTCTCTACAAAATGATATCGATAAGACCCCAAAAAATTGTGTGAATAAAAGCGAGAGTCCAAGTGAACACGAACCCTCTTAAAATGTCGCTCTCCCCTCCCCAAGTCAACAACCACAGCGGTAAGCCTGGCTGTCCACTTATGATGCCCCTTCTGAACCCCAGGCATCTCTGCTAGATTCCAGCTCAGACTATGCCCTCCCAGTGAGTCACCCATGTGCATCTCCCTCCTCTTCTCATTGTTTTTGATTGCTCACAAGTCCCTTCACAGGCCCTCGCCGTCATGGACGCGGACACGGGCGTGGTCGTGGTCAAGCCCAACCATCGCACACCCAAAGTCAGTCTGCCAACCAGGACATCAACCCGATGCGGATGCCCTCAGATGCAGTGGGCGTTCTTCTCAGCGACCCAGAGCTCCTGATTCACCCATATCCTTTGCCACCCTTGCTAATATTCCAAATCAGCCACCCATGGGGTGCATGCCAGCTCTTTCTGTTGAGGCTGCCCCTGCCTCCCAGGATCAAGTTCTCGCAGAGAACACTACACCTTCAATGCAAGAAGAACACATCAACGACAGTGCTCAACCTCCCACATTGCCTGAAAATACTGCCTCTGCTCCAGTCGTCAGCGTCTCCAGTCCCCATTCGTCTTGCCATTCCTGGACCTCTCCTGTTGTGGTTCTGACAGCATTTTCCCCCTCAGGACTCCCAACATCTGCTCTCTCGGTCTACATAAGGTCTGCAGTACCCGCACAATATATCAACCCTCAAGACCCAGCACAATCTGCCTTACAGGAACTCGGCCAATGCCTCGGCTTATCGCAGCATGCTCAGCCTCAACCCATTCAAGATCAAACAGCCTCGGCCATCCCACTGTCAGCCAGGGAGGCTCATCTACCTGCCCACAATCCAGACCCAATCCAAACTCAAGAAGCGGCATTGGCACCAGCCATGTCAGCATCGGTTCCCAACCCCAACCCCCAGGTTGCAGAATCCCAGGGCAATGTGATGCCACAAGACCCTCTTCTCCCAGCTGCTACAGAGGCCATTGAGCTTCCAGGTATGCATTCACCTTGGAGTTCGATATAAGCCTTGTATTCATTGGCTTCTCTTAGCAACAGCAAACTCGGAAACCACCAAAATTATGGTGGTGATAAGGAGCAGAGCGTACGACCATGCGTTCTCCCTCACAGATGCTTCAGCCACTGCCACCCCCACTCTGGCCCAGGCCATTGCCCTGCTCCACCGCGTTGGTTCCCCAGCAGCTCGACGACTTCTCGAAGTCATCTTGGCCCATGGCGAATGCATGTACGTGGCCACAGCGCACGATCCCGTCTCCCTCCAATGGTTGCACTCTGAAGGCACCAACCATGGTTACTGGGAATTTGGTGTTAAACTTATGCAACGAAGTGGACAGTGAATTCGGGCTCGAATGGGCCCGTCCCTTCAACCACGGACCGACTCGAATTAGTCCGAACCCCTCCCAGAGATCGAATGTCCTCGATCTTGTATTCTTAGCTCCATCTGAGACCCTAATCTCGATGCCCAGATTGGAGCACGATCTCCAGGGTCCGTCCGATCATATCCCGATCACGACAGATCTCGATGTCGGGCTGGAGCTTCTCCGCCCAGGCCACCGGACTATCAAGCCGGGGAGTGACGCCGATAAAGCGTTCATTTCGGATATCCTCAAGGGCCTCACGACTGTCCCCGTCACGGTCCCGACAACAGCGGAAGGCGTCGAGGCATTGGCGGATGTCATTGCTTTGGCGTTCTCGGATGCGTGGCTTGCCCACTCAACCGAGTCCCGCCCGTGCAAGCGCTCCAAGTCCTGGTGGACTAAGGAGTGCTCAGATAAACTCAAGGTGTACCAGGAGACTCGTACACTGGCCGATTATCGGTCGTTTATTGCGACAAAGAAGGTCGCCAAACATGAGTTCTTCGATCTTCGGATCGGGGAAATTGCTACATCCCGCAAGCGCCCATGGGACCTTATGGAATGGGTCCAGCAGCGCAAGCTCCCCCCGTGTGAGGCTATTCGCTACCGCGATCAGCCCTGCCACAATATGGACGACCTATGGGACGCCCTCCACGGTACGTACAACTCGGCCTCTGGACGAGCGTACGACACCTCGGTTCTCGACGAACTCCCTGATGAACCTGTCAGGGAGTGGTCGGACTTCTCAGAGCACGAGCTAAAGAGCGCCCTTAGTGGGTGCTCCAACACCTCTGCTCCTGGACCGGACCACGTAACGTGGGCCCATATTAAAGAGTTGGTTAAGGATCCACACGTCCTTGCCCTCTTTATCGTGTTGGCCAACGCCTCCCTTCGAGTGGGGCACTGGCCACGCATATTCAAGGAGTCGCTATCGGTTATCGTCCCAAAACCGAACAAGCCCTCCTACTCTGTTCCGAAGGCTTTCCGGCCTATCGTTCTGCTCATCACTCTCGGAAAATTGTTCGAGAAGATGCTAGCCAACCGGATACAGTTTGACGCAGTCAAGCATGATATCTTTCATCCAAACCAACTTGGCGGCATACGCCAATGGTCGACGGAGGACGCTGGATTAATCCTCACGCATCTCGTGCGAGCGGGGTGGGTGAAGGGTCTTCAGACGAGCGCGCTGGCCTTTGACATCGCGCAGTTCTTCCCATCCATCAACCATGACATGTTCATGGCTGTCCTTCGCAAGCAGGGATTTCCACCGTTGTTGGTGAACTTCTTTGCTGACTATCTGGTCGGGCGCTCCACAGTCTACTGTTGGAACTCCTTCCAATCTACGCCCCGGCCTGCTGATGTCGGGGTAGGGCAGGGCTCTGCGCTCTCCCCTGTTATCTCGGGACTCTTCATCGCTCCGGTGATGAAGCTCTATTACATCAAGGCGGCGCCGCTCCAGACGATGCTCCTGTCATTTGTTGACGACGGGACCATACTGGCCCAGTCCAAGGAACTTGATGATAACAATGTGGGTCTGCGTAAGGCCTACAAAATTATCTTTGTTTTATTCACTGCTTTCGCGCTCGTTCTTGAACATGACAAGACCGAGTTGTTTCATTTCACGCGTCGCCGTGACGCGTATAATCCCTCGCTCGATTTGGGGTACGCACCCCACACCGGCAATACTCCCCTTAAGCCCAAGACCTATTGGAGGTACCTGGGCTTCTATTTCAACCGCGCGCTCACCTTTCATGAGCACGTCCGCTTCTACGCCACCAAGGCGTTCACCACCGTGCAAGCCATGGGCATGCTCGGAAATTTTACAAGAGGCCTCAGCCCTAAGCAGAGGCACTTACTTTACAGGTCGTGCATCGTTCCCATTGCGACGTACGGCTATTGTTTGTGGTACTTTCAGGGCGGCCGCTACAAGATGGCCCTGACCCACCTCAACAGGATGCAGCGCAAGGCTGCTCTTTGGATCACAGGTGCGTTCCGCACCTCGCCTACAGGTGCGCTTGAGGCCCTCGCTGGCCTCATCCCCGTCCACCTTATGTTGAAGAAGTTAGCTGCGCGTGCGGTGTACCGCGTTGCTACCCTCTCAGACACCCACCCGCTGCACTCCATGCTGAGCTCAGCGTATATCAAGAGTGCAGAACCCCACCCGCGCTCTTCTGCCCAGATGACCCCATCTATGCGGGGTCGTGTCTCCTCCATGGTCATGGAAATCATTGACCGTCTCCCAGCTCTGACCGAGTCTTTCGAGCCCTTTGCTCCTGAGGCGTGGCCAGGCGATCGCTTACTGGACCGCTATGCGGACCGCATCTCCTTTGACGATCGTACCCCAGGGGTCGATCGGAAACCTTACCTGGATGAGCTCATCGCGAAGGCGAGGGCTGATCCCCTAACGGTGTTGGCGGCGTCGGATGGGTCTGTACCCCTCTCATCGGCTCACCAGGCTGTCTCGGCAGCCATTATCTACAAGGGGCATCGCGAGCTCGACCGGACCCGCTATGTCTCTGGCAAAGTTACTGCACCCGACGCGGAACTTAATGCCATTTCCGCGGCTGTTCGCCTTGCTACCCAGCAGGCCGACTGCCGTCACATTATGGTCTTCACTGACTCGCTGGGCTCTGCTCGGCGGGCGGTCGACCCCTCCGTGCACTCTGGCCAGGCTTTCTCCCTGGCAGTGTGTCGCGCTCTCAGCGAATGGTTTGCAGCGGACGACCTCCGTCGCATCACCTTCGTCTTTGTCCCTTCCAGCCTGCGCTGGGATATCCATGGAGCCGTTCACAAGTATGTGACCGGACTCAAAGTCCGTGTCAGCCGCCATGCTGTCGACACTTCGCTTGACTCCCTTCGGTCGAGGGCAGCTCACTCAGTCCTGGACTCATGGGCGACCATGTTCCAGGACCCCACCTATCGGGGGCGCAACTTCCTGCGTCTCCGGCGGCCTGACGGGCGGCCGTATACCCCCACGTACCTGAACCAAGGTCCGTGGCTTAACTTCTTCGGAAGCCGGATGACGGATTTCGCTCGCGTGTGTCGGTGCATAACTGGCCATGCGCCCATTGCAGACTACTACGTACGCTTCAACATACCCGAAAACCCCGCGTGCGAGTGTGGGCTTGCGCCCATCCAAACCCGCGAGCATATCTTGTTGCGATGTCGCAACTCGTATGCCGTCTATTTCCCTAAGTTTTTTGGGGACTTGGCGTCATTTATGAAGCACAACCCGCTGGCGTTTGGCTTCTCCCGGGATCGTTCAGGTGTCGGGTAACGGGGCAGGCGGGGTTATTCCCC
>MPNV01003343.1:0-34041 GCA_013376435.1 Cyclocybe cylindracea | reverse complement strand
CAAAATTCTAAGGCTAGCCGTGGGCGGCCTTATCAGCGGTAGGCGCTTGCATCTTCTTAATCTGCTGCATCACGACTGGAACACCATTCTGCATTGCCACGAGTGGATGTGGATGGCCCTGCAGCCAACCTGGATGCATGCCAGCCATGTTCGAGGGTACAGAGTACACTTGTTGTAGGACACCCTGAGCGTCCCGCCTGATCATCGGCGTTGGCAATACCCAGGCCATATGGCAGCACGGCATGTTGTTGGCCTTCGGAATTCGTAAGGATGAGAGTAGGGTCGGTGACAAGATGTAGGTGGTCGGGATCTGAGTGGAGTGTCATGCTATGCTGCAGGTACCTGAAGAGAAGTTCAGACAACTGTTGACGAAGTCTGCAACAACAAATGAACTTACGTCGCATCATAGTCATCCACCAAGACGCAATCTTGCTCGTCCGCTCCTTCAGGACCCACAGGTGGGGCGTCGTCCAAGTTGTGCTTCCATCTCTCCTCCAGACGCTGCTGTCGTTCTTGCTCCTCAGGAGTGTCGTCGACATCCATGTCATCACCTTCGAGGTCAAACAAAACTGAACGGCAAGCACGGAGGGCTATTGATGACCATACAATATCCCAACGATCAAGGTGGATTCGTCCTCCTCTGCCGTAGTGCATACGTATGGCATGAGGTTGGCATAGAGGGGGAGGGGATGGAGAGGTGTCGTCTTCGTTGGTCTTATTGGAGGTGGATGAAGGCCAGGCAGGAGCGCGGCGAGCGCCAGGAGGAGGTACGTATTTGAAGAGTCTGCTAGCATAAGGGGCAGGTTGGGTTTGGTGGGGGTTCTGTAGACACGAGGTAAGCACTTTTTCAGAGCAAAGGTCCTATGAATGAAAACGTACATCAATCTGGTCATCCCAGTGATGGTCAATATCCTTCTGTCTTACTAGTTGTGGCTCGATCTGCTCATGAATCATCGTGACTTGCTCCTTTGGCCTAATGATAATTTCTGGACGAGGAGTCGAAGCTTGATGATCTGCCCTGATCTTGAGTCCTTCCACTTGGCTACAGAAAAAAAGTCGGACATCATACAGGAAAAAATGAAGGGAAATAAACGTACGCAACCTCCGGTTTCTTAACCAGCTGTTCCTTGTCTACCAGGAGCTCCTCATCGATCTTGTCATTGAGCGAAGGAAATTTGCATTTGAGATCAGCGAATGCTTGGCGTTTTTCCCAGAGAGCTTGCGCCTGGATGGCGTTCTCCTTCTTGAGCGTCTCTCGAACAAGGATCGACTTCGCGAGCTTGAGTGGGTAGTTGAGTCCCAGCTGTAGGCGAGCAAGCTTGTTCGATGAAGTCACTTGTTGGGCTCTCGTCTTGCGGACGGCTTTGGTTTCCCTCCGCCGGAAACAAATGTAAGATTCATTGAGGGTGTCAGATTAGGGTTCACTTCCATCTCTCCTCCAGACATCCCCACCGTTCCTGCTCCTCAGGAGTGTCGTCGATTTCCATGTCATCACCCTTGAGGTCAAACAAAATTGAATGGTGAGCATAGAGGGCTATTGATAGGCAGACATTATCCTGACAATCAAGGTGAATACGGCCTAGGAGCGTACGTACAGCACAAGGTTGGCGTGGAGAGAGAGAGGATGGAGGGGTGTCCTCGTTGGTCTGAAAGGAGCTGGACAAAGGCCAGGCAGGAGCTCACTTCACAATGACCAATTTTCCCGCTCCTCAGTGGTGGTCGATTGCTCCCCTCCTCGTATTGTGCGAACACATTTAAGGGCTCTGACTTCCTGCCATCTGCAGAGCTTTTGAGTCCATCAGAGTTTCTCCTGAAGATTGAGGGGAAAAGAAACACTCTTCTTGATTAGGGGAGCCGGTTTCGCAGGAAGTAAGATGGCGGGAATTGTGGTATTTGGATTTGGGCCGGGAGTCGGAAGCGTATCGTTGAACACAAGGAATGAGAGAGGGGATTGTTCGGGAGATAGGAGGAAAGATTACCTAATAATGACGTCTGATCCAAGTCATGGAATCAACATCGTCCTTCATCGTCCTGACTACATACTATATCGCTCCTCGTTCGCTCCTCGTTCGCTCCTGCGGTCTTGTATCCGGTGCGTACGAAGTCATTTGCACGCCACCTTCGAGCAGCATCGCCAGCTGCATTCGTGTCGACCTCATCGTCTGCGCCGGCACCCCTCTTGATTCGACTGGCCCCTTCGACTCTATTCGTATGGCACACAGGGCCCCGTGTCCGATTTCCGTTCACAGGCACATCCGCCCGCTGTGCAGGAGGAGACTGCAGCTATCGTGTTTCTGGGTATCTTGTGCGCTAGGTATGCTATTTTTGTCAATCTGGTGGTCTGTTTTACTTCACTTCGTATCGTTGTGCTGACATTTCCTTCACGCAGGTTGGTCGAAGACTCCACCCACCAGTGGAGACAAGCAACGGCGAGAAGCCGGTATCGTGTGCGAACACACTGACCACTCGCCAAGTTTGGTGCGGCTCCATTTTCGTCTCTATGTTTGTGCCAGCACTGATGCTGATCCTTCAGCAACGCGATCGTGGTCGAATGCTAGATATGGAGCGTGCACCAAATTGCGCATGTACGGACGACTTACCCGCCCCACAATCCCGTGCAAAATCGACGTCGACAGAGAAACCGCAGCGAACGAATCTGCGAAGCCTCACATCCGCTCAACACTCGCATTAGAAAGCTGACGAACGACGGACTTCCCTCTCGTTTCCATTGCCATTCCCTGTCTGCCCCCGCTGGCAAGTCATGTCGAAGACCACTCCTTTTGCAAAATATCGATATATGACACTTTCTTATCTATGCGATGAGGGGGAAACGCGTGTATGGGAGATGACCTTCGGGTCCAATCCGAGCACAGTCTCTCTTTGCCATCCTCGTAGACACCCCATCCGACACCCATTCCGCAACTCTATACCCAGCCTGTACCCCCTTCCGATGACAGCAAAGGGATTGCGAGTCAGCCCTTGACACCCGCGCCCGAGGTGGAAACGGCCAGGAACACGACCAGGTCGACGGAGACGGCGAGCAACGCGACCAGGAGGGCAAAGACGAAGAAAACCATGCCCAGGAGGCCGGAGGCAAATGAAAGTGTGTCTAGGAAGGCAGAGACGACAAGGAACACACCCAGGAGAGAGGAGACACGAGGAACGCGACCAGGAAGGACGAGACGATCAGGAACGCAACCAGCAGGGTGGAGACGACGAGTAACCCAACCAAGAGGGCCGAGACAAAGTGGAACTTGCACAGGAGGATGGAGACAATGAGTAGAGGGGTCTGGAAGGTGGAGATAACGAGGAAACACACCAGGAGCATGGAGACGGCGGGCAAAGGGTTTTGTGAGGCGAGGAGACAACGAGTAGAGGGCTGTGAAGGGTGGAGACAAGCAAAAATGCACCAGGCGCGAGGCTATCGGACTTGGGAACCCAACGGGCTCCCAAACCCACGTTCATCATTAGGCGAGGAGGACGGTGGGGGTTGGTGGGAGGTGGCGAGAGGAAAGGAGAGCGTCGAGCATGAGAAGTGTTGTGCTGTCGAGGCGCGACTTGTCTAGAACGACGGCTCTCAACGGCAGCAAAGCTCTCTTTCGCTTTGCACCCCTTGCGAGGTCTTCATCATCCTCATCCTGGTGTATCTTCAGCTTCACCTGCTGAGAGACTTGGAGCCCCGGGACTTTTCAGTGGGTGAACTTTCGGCCTCAAGGCTGTCTAGGGCAATGCCCATTCAGCCTCGACGACCATAGCGTGGCGAACACGTCCGCTTGTCTCTCGAATTTCAACGCCACGACGCCGAGTTTCGCAGTTACTCTAGGGACTCATGCCTAGGACGAAGCCTCATTGCCGCTTTTCGCAATTGTTGCACCATTACGTTCATCATTTTTTCTGCCCGAACCACCTAGATCGCAAACTCAACAATGACCTACGTACAGCTTGGCATCCTCAACCGGAACGACTACCGCGAAGAATGTCTTAAGGTCAGAAACGTGTCAAGCTCGAGGCTAGGAAAACAGCTGCCTGTTGACAGCGCCACCCTTTGGTCCCTACCTCATTGTGTGACACATGCGGCAGCCTTCGTTGTCTCTGGAACCAGCGTGTGGAGAACACGAACAGCATCCAACTTGGTTGCTGCTCTGTTACGTGTATAATGCATTGGACACAAGGTGACCCTTTGCGTGGGCTTCGGTAAATGTTCTTTGGCTGCCTTGGACACAAGTGGGGCTCTTCGGCAGCCTTTGTTCTGTTGGAACACCTCATTCCAACGACACGCGTCCTTCCGAGGCCCATTCCACATATAAAAGGTTGCCGCGCTACATGCTCTCCTTTAGAGGGATTCGCAATGCCAACCCCGAGCTCTACTCCACCGACGGTTGCTCCCAGCAACTCCGCTAGCCAAGTGTGTCGTGCTCCTGCTCAGGCTGATCTCCCGATCGACGTCGAGGAGCAGTTGCGCCGGGCGATAAACTCCGAGCTCAACCCGGTTGAGACACTTGCTGTATGTCTTCACTTTTCTGCCAGTAATCTCAACCAGCTTATCAATCTTCTCCAGGCCCTGCGGATAGCACAGACGACAATTATCCAGCTACGTCTCGAGGGCCGCAACAAGGACCTTCGCATCGCCGAGCTTGAGCTTGCGCAGAACCCGGCACGGAAGTCAGGCGACGAAAATGCTGCCAGAACACAGAAGCGACACCTGGCCTACACCTTCTCCTTCCTGTTTACCCCCTTCATCGAGAAAGCCGATTTTCCATCCAGTCCTCACGATAGACCTTCCTTCGCCCACGATCACCCCTCGCGATATGACGAGCACGTCAGCGACGAGGCTGGGCTCGCTGCTGAATTATTCTTTTGGTATCCTCGTGAGTTGTGGAATCAACTGTGCGGGGGTGATCTTTTTGGATCGTTGGTGAGTTTTTTTTTTTTGCTTTGTTCTCGCTTGCACTATATTCGGGCTTCCCAATCATCAGCTCCACAAAGACGCAGGTAGCTTCCGAAGCACCATGGTGTTGCGCCTTCATACGGTGTGCACCCAGCTCTTCGATGGCCTAGTCGAACCCAGCTACTTCACAACGAAAAAGGAAGATGCCGACACGGACGCCGATGCCACAACACCTACCAACACAACCTGCCCTCCTGTCTGGCAGCTCCTTGCCCTCGATGAAGACGAAGCTCGTCAACGATACCCGCCAATCCTATTCAAGAATGCGAACGCGGAAGCGCCAGAAGGCCTTTTCATGAATGATGTATTGATTTTGGTAGAGTTTCAACTTAAAGCACGCTTTCTTAAAGGCTGACGACTTCTCACAGATTGCTCACGTTGTCATATATGGGCCGAAAGGGGCCTTCAACCGCACCGCATCTATTCAGTCGAACAGTGCCTTCGCAATGAAAGGCAAGTCCTTCCAGCCAACGCCAGGTATGATTGCATGGTGTGCCATCATGGTGAGTGACAGTTTGTTCTTCGTCGCCAACATTGCGCCAACAGCTTCTAATCTCACATTGTCTAAATAAAGGCACGATTCCTCCTCTCAGGCGACGCTGAATTTACATCCCTGGGTGTCGGCTCAACGTCTAGTTTCAATTACCTCGAGGACTTCGTCGACTATAAGCATATGATCATTACTGGCTCTGTCAACAGGAAGCCTTGGCACAGGGCTCTCTTCAACACCTGGATGACTCGCGTTTTCCCTACGAAGAAGGCGGCTGTCACAACGACCAAGCAGGGACACTCCGCCGCCAACACTGCTGCTGAGAAGGGCAGACGGTGGACAAACGTTGAAGACCTTTTCGGTCAAATGAACCTCGACGACACATTCGCGCCCTCCGAGAATCAAAGAACCGCCGTCATGCCTACCCCCACTGCAGCTGACAATGTGGATTCGGAGCTCGACGAAGAAGAGCCTCTCGTTTCGGGAGTGCCAGCAACCTCGGGCTCATCTCGCCCTATCCCTCGCCCTCGCCCTATTCCTCGCCCTCGCCCTATCCCTCGCCCTCATCCGAAACCTCGCCCCCTTGCTGACATCGAAACGGGCCAGATCGACGCAACTGACAGCCTTTCGTCGCTGTCATCATCTGAGCCTGAGGTGGAGATTCTGACGCCAGCTGCTCGCGTCACCACTCCGCCTGCTCCTCCTGCTCCTGTCGCCGCCGCTCCTCCCCCTGTCGCCGCCGCTCCTCCCGCTGTCGCCGCCGCTGCTCCCCCTGCCGCTCGCGCTGCTCCCCCTGCCGCTCGCGCTGCTGCTCGTGCCACTACCGCTGCTGCTCATGTTGCTGCCCCTGCAGTTGCAGCCAATGTCAAGGATGCCGGGAAGAAGAAACGTGGACGAAAGACCAAAGACGCCGAGGTGGATCCCAACGCCGACAACTCTACTGAACCTGTTGCTCCCAAAGCTCGAGCCACGCGCACAAGGAGTAAGGCAGTGGCAGGACAGTAAATACAATGATAGGACTACATTAGCGTCGTTGACATTGCCGTGGTCATTTGTAGTCATCCATGTAAGGACCTTTGCTATCATTCTCTTGCAGCTGTTGCCCTCTATGCCATTCTGAAATATTTGAATCACTTGCCTCGTCTGTGGTGCCTACGGTTGAGCTCAGTGTGGTGCATATACTCAAGAGTGTAAAATGTATCAAAATAGAATAGCAGGAGCGACGGTACAAATTTCGGTCACATTAACATATTAGAAACTGCATAATGGTCTAGGGGTAACTATCGATAACGTAGCAATGGGGTATACTATATATGGTAAGTCATGGGTTCAATTTCAACGAGGTGCACTAATTACAATTGGGCGACAGCGATACCGAAGTCAGTCCACTGTTATAAGGCGATTGAAGTATAGTCACTACAAAGTAAGTCAGTATCATTAGTACGGGGCATGATGAGGCTCACCTCTAGTGTAACGCGGTAGTCCCTTCATTACCACGAACAAGGGTGGATTAGCATATTATATTATTTAGATGATAATTCTATTTACATTACAATGTAGTCGAGATTGTAATGCACGTCGAGATTGTAATAGCGCTCTAGATTACAACGTCGTTCTGATTATAATGCCCTCGTGAATTATCAGCTACCTATCTCATTGTAAATTAACTACTCGAATATAATGCATTACAATCGGAGTTCGAAATTATGTCCATTATAGTTATTGTAAGGCCCTTTTGGGATTTCCGACAGGGAGACGCATAGATGGCTCCGTCGGGCAGCGTCGAGATGCGTGCAGAAAGCGAAGATGTCCCAGAATGGATGCGTGTCAACTTTGAGCTCTGCGCGGAGGTCAAATGAGGTGAGGACGAGGACAAGAGTCATGATTGAACCTAGAACGGTTGAATGGTCAGCGTTCAGAAAGCAGGGTGCCATTCAAAGCCATTGTTTACCCGCATCGGACGTACAGTACCCGACTCAGATGGAACGCAAAAGGCTCGTTGCTCGCCTGAACCAGGAACACTTGCACTCACTGCACCCCGCCGGCGTGGATCCAAACGATTGTAGATAATCATAGGCAATTATTGGCAATTATAGGTCCGTAGAGGCGGATAAAACGTGGCGGTCGCATGACGTGTTCCCCCGATCGAGTAACCGACCAGGATCGGGGGACTCGGGACTCACTAAGTAGTACTCACGCCGTGACCGCGTTGATGACGCGAAAGGTGCGTCGACGTCATGCTGATTGATGCGTACCACAGACGCTCGATTGAACAAGAGTAAGCGCTCAGCGTTTCCTCCTTGAAGGAGGTGTTAAGGATCTCAACCTGCGGCATCCAGGTGGAAGAGGGAGGAATGCTACTCGTACTATCACTCGAAGGACTCTCCAGTTAGGCCGGTCATGCGATTGGACGTTACGAGGTGGGATCTTCTCTCTAATGGCAGTGCCAGCACATCTGACACTTATGCGTTGCTTTAGGTCTCTTCTTCCTCATGCGACTTCCATCACTATTACCGGCTGACCCATATCTTATCTTCATATAGGCAAAGAAGCGGTGTGCTTAGATATGGCAAAAAGCCCTCACCACCTCGCGCTAGTCCTACCATATCCCTCGCACGCAGCCCCAGCGCGCCGACCTCGCCTTCAGCACGTGTCTCGATTCTCTTCCCGAATACTCGAATCCGCAACTCGACCCCACTTTCCCTAATTCGAGCCGCGAACAACTTTAAACTCTCACTCCAAGTGTGCAGATCCTTTCCGGAGTAGCTGTTGTCGTTTCCAGTAACTACCGGGCGGACTTGTGTAGCTGAATGAGTGTGGGAGATCATCGATCAAAGACGAGCTGATAAGATTACTTGCACCTGGCTGCTGGATCTATTGGACCACCCCGGCGTGAGGCAGCACGTCCCTGAAATCCGTCACCTTAGGTTCTGACCACAACGCCCAAAATCTACCTAGTAATCTGTAGCTGTCAACTCTATCTTTGGTTCTCTTAGACTGTGAGCTGTGAACGTAATTGACTGAACGTGAGGCAGGAGAAGGGGCGAGTTCCCAGCTGGATCGACGCGTTCCGATGTCTCTCCTCACGCTTCCAATGAAACCAAGAGTTTGGAAGTCGCAGTGACGTCGAGTCTAGAGGTCATCTCGAGCTTAAGACATTCGATGCTGAGAATCGATGGACAAGCTTCAGGCATTGAAAACCTAGAATCGATTACTTGGTCAGATTTCATGATTGCAAGACCATGCACCTGAACGAGAGAACTTTGGTGGGAGTCTTATTCACGTGTTGCAAATTCTCATTCTCATAGTATGGCATTGATCTCTCGCTGGCACAGGTTATCGAATTCATCTCCGAATTCTGCTCCTCACGATAGAACTTCTAAATGAACAAGGTGTCCAAGCAGCCTCTAGGAAGGGTCCAGACCTCCGAAGGGAGGGTCTACGGTTTAGGCGTGGCATATAGTAAAGACTCGGGTGAGAAGTTACAGCATTCTCAGTGATTGGTTGCTTTCTCGGGAGATTCTATTCACGAAACACACGACGGCACGTTGCATGGCTGATAGGAGTGTCGAAGTCCCGTGTTTACATTGCCAGCGAATGTACGCTGCACAAGTAGTGCGGTATCAGCGTTGTCAATTCGAATGGCCCGACTCATACGCAAGTAAGCATTCGAATTGCTCTACCTGTTAGAAGAGTACTATTAGTGGGACCCTGCGCTGTCCGTTTTATCCGTCCTCCATCTCCGTTGGGTGTAACGTAACTTTTTCCTGATGGTAGATAGCCTGTTCCTAATTCGGGAACCTGCCTACCCAAAACGTTCGACCCCAACGATCGGGATGCACAAGTCGCGGGGTCATATCGCTCATGTGACCTTTCCCCAAATAAAACGGT
Organism: Cyclocybe cylindracea; assembly: GCA_013376435.1. Taxonomy (NCBI): domain Eukaryota; kingdom Fungi; phylum Basidiomycota; class Agaricomycetes; order Agaricales; family Hemipholiotaceae; genus Cyclocybe; species Cyclocybe cylindracea. Next base: position 24,712 of record MPNV01003343.1, on the reverse strand, counting down.
CTTTGTCAAGATATATAAGCCCCACTTCATCGTGAACGCGTTTTCCTTCCGAACGCCCACCATCTCGCTGCCTTACGTTTCTCTCTCGCCATCACTCTTCGCCGCCCTTCGCAGCTGTGGGGCTGTCGCAGAAATCCTTCCTGATACCACAAGAACGTCTTGTCTATGTGTCGCGTTCTACGTGTCGAATGACCCCTCCAAGGCTGGCCGCTCCCAATCTTTTCTCCCCTTTCCCCCTTCGTTCTTGAGCCGGACGAGATCCACCAGTGGGTTTCCGGGGCCCGTTCACCGAGTCCTGTTGTATTCTGCCTCCTGGGAATGCCTACTAGACTTCTGAATGCGGCCACGCGAGACGGGCAGCAACTGGGCGATCTTGGGTATGGAGTGTCACGCTCAAAAAACCCGCACATCGATGCGGGTTTTTCATGTAAGAGTGCGGGCGTGACATCTCTGGCCGAGTCTCTCTCTTCCTCTTCTTCGACAATCCTTCTACGTATTCCTTCAATCATGTAATCGGATGTAACTATTAATGAGGCACGAGTGCAATGACATTTCTATTCACATATGTTGTACGTGTATAACCCAACTGGTCCTCGTCGGTTGCTGCTTGGGAGGTTCAGGAGATGCTGATGTGGATAAGTCAAGGCTACCAGCTGGGTATCAGCTCTGGATCTACAATAAAATATAGAAGTGTCAGTGATCGACGAATCTTTCATAGAAGAAAAAGCCGTACGATTCAAAAAAGCAACGCATTCCTCAAGAGCGTCCTCCTGCGCACCAACAACTGCCCCCTCTGCCCCGCGCCGCTCTCATCCCCAGATCGACCGAGCACCTTGTTGTTGCTGGATAAGAGGCGGGAACTATCCATCCGGCCCCAACTTCGTTAAAGTTTCGATGGGTACGGGTGTCGAACGCGGGGCTCAGAGCCGCAAGCATGTGCAAATATCGATGAAGGTGGCAGCCAAGTTGTCACAGCTTCTGGTCCAAAACCACGATGTTGTTCATGTTCAACTTCGCATGTTATCTTCCTGCCGAAGGCCCTATTTTTTTCTGCATTAAAATCTAAGCGGGGGCTGGAGTAGACCAACTAACGCGGGCGATTCAAGTGAAGCTCCGATCGCGTGGGACAGAGGTCAGCCTTAGGGACATCCACCTTTTCAAGGTAGACTTGTTCTTTCTCTGGTAAACAGCCAACTAACCTGCAGCAGACAGACGTTCTCCTGGAACCCGACGAAAGCCTGCAATCGCGTGCTCTTCTGTGGCTTCAGCAGCCAACAAACAGTCAACTCGAGCAGACAAGATGGCTTCCAACCGTCTTTCCCGGTGGGTCCCATCCACCATCTGACGACAAGCTAGATATCATCATTGCCGACACGGAGGGTATGTTCTACTCTGTACTTAAGTCGTATCTCACTGATTCCGTGTCAGTTCTGGAGTTGTGCGACGGCCTGGGTGACCCGTATGACCACTATAAGAGGAAGGTCAAGAAAGGTGCGCAAGGTGCTGATATCTCATCTGTGTTCGCTTTTCTCATCCTTATGACCCAGCTCTCAACGAGTGTCTAAAGCGTTTATCCCCTGATTGTTCTCCGTTGGAGCTAGTCCATTCTCCCAAGAAGCAAGCTGAACTATTGGGCGGTAACAAGCCTCTTATCCACATGGGTCGGCCTGGTGGAGTCCCTGCCACGATATTCAACCCCGCCCTTGCCGCCCTGCAACAGCGTCTTGACCGTCTCGAACAAGTCCAAGTTCGTCCTCGTGAAATCGAGCGTGCTGCCTGGTACATCTCGTGGACTGTCAAATTTCATGAGCATGAGGCCATCCTTCAGATATGGATCAAAAACCTACTCAATATCGCGATCGGAGAGAACGGTGAATGGGAAGAACTTTTGGTTGGGCGGATGACATCCAACCAACCAGTGCTTGGTGGTACAAGGAGTTTCTCACTCTGGTCTTAGAGCTCAAGAACACGTCGGGCCTGTTTGGGGACGCCCTTCTTCAAGCCGTCATGGATTACAGCAAAGTAGTTTCGCGAAAGAAGGTTCGATGACACTTATGTGCCTGTCTGAATGCCGTGGCTTACCCGTGTTTGCAGTACGAGCGTTTCCGGGGTTTATGTAACTTCCCTATTGTCCTCATCGGTGCAACTGCAAATCGCCTCGAGATTTCCGCTGCCGTTTGCGTAGGACATATCTATGTGACCAAGTTACTCACACTTGACCTTTCGTTAGGGTTTCATGCCTCTGACAACGTCATCCGCCTGGCCCGTGTCTTCAATGTCTTGTCATCCTGTCGGACAGATCTCGAAATTCACTACCACAGGGTCAGCAAATTGGAGGCCCCCAGACTCTCTGGTCTGTATCCCAGCCCAACACTTGCCGATCCTTCCAAAGTATTGCCCCTAATTACTTACCGACAATTTCTAAACCAAGCTGGTCAACCTACCTCTGCTCTTGTGGACTTGGGAAATACGACCTCCGCCTTGTACATTGCCGCTCTCGGCGACACCGACCAGGAGGTTATCGTCAAGTTCGCGGCGCGTTACAACGAGGTGGCGCACCGCCTGCTTGCCGACACTCAGCTTGCTCCGAAGCTCCACTTTTGTGAACGTGTCATTGGCGATCTATTCATGGTCATTATGGATCGTGTGGACGGCAAGTCCATTTGGCAGCTTCAGCGGGATAAAATGCCAGTTCTCGCAATCATCTCGAAGAAAGTAGCGGAGGCAGTACGTATCCTTCACGAAAATGATATTGTCTTTGGGGACTTGCGGGACCCGAACATTCTCCACGTTCCATCCAAGGATGATGTGGCTCTCGTGGATTTCGATTGGGCTGGGATGGATGGGGAGAGCAGATATCCGGCCAGCCTCAACCAGTCGAACACTTGGAACGATGAGGTTTTGCCATATGGTATTATGCGCAAATCTCATGATTTATGGCAACTGAAGCGGTTGGAAGCCCTTTGTAACCCTGGTGCGGAGTAATTACGTATATTGGAAGACTGTAAGAGCATTGTAGAACCGTAGCTGACTGAAGAAATGGAACGAACCTCACAACGAGAGTGCTCAAATTAATGAAGCTAGTCATCCTAACGATGGTCAAAGTCTGCACTGGTTCGATGCAGATAACGAAAACGGTTGGCTGGACCGCTTCAACCGTCAAATTGCACCTAACCAAGTACGAAACGCCTCATGAGCAAGCTAGTCACCCCTCTGACCACCGAAGATACGAATTGCGTATTCGCGCTGTCGTACACGCCAAAGCGATGCGCGATTCGAAGTTTCGTTGTGTGGAACATGAGAACGGTGTCACCGGGCCGGTGGCACAAGATGATCATCGCTCGACAAGTTAGGGATAGCTACATACGACGACACTGGACGACGATTAAAGAACTTTGGAGCAAGGAGTCGACTAGAACACTTGACCGTCATCTCTACCCCCAACGCATTCCATTATCCAGGCCTCGTGTTGATTTTCGATACCGCTGATATTCCGAAGGCGCAACGAGGTGTTCGTTGGCTCGAATAAAGTCCGGGAAAACGGCCGGATGCCATTGCCAAACGAGAGGGTTGAAGAAACCCTAGCCCAAGTCGCGTCGGACCGACGCGTACTGTCCATACGGAAGCATAATGATCAGTTGTGCCTTGCGGCTGCCTCGAGGCACGTTCGCTTGTGGGAATTTGAGTGTGTAACCGTTCCTTCGGGAGGAGGACTATGTCACAAATTGGGTAGTGAGCTGAAGAGGAATAAAGAGGTGATCTCAGAGCTATATGGCTGCCTATGTATTGTTTGGGTCGTGGTGCTTGGAAAGCGTCAGCTTATTTGTGTACTCCATCAGGAGAACAAGAGCTCCTTTGGGAGGGATCTGTCGGCTTATATTTAGAGGTTGAACATCATCCCGAAACGCTTGACAACTTCGTATTCCATGCGCCATCGGCGGTTCGTATGCCCGCACGGACGACGCGACTCGAGTTTGGGGTGTTCGTCTTTATTTTCATTTTGAATCATTTTCAGCACTTAAAGTTAAAATGGTAGACGCCAGATCAGTCCCCGACAATCAGGTCGGACCCTCGTCTTTCAGTATCGAGGATGCGCTGGCTCAACATCATCGCCTTTTGCGCGGCTATTAAATTTACGCCTAAGTATCCTTCTGTGCAATCAGGTAACCAAGCCCAGCCACATAATACCCGCCTCTCAACATGAGTATCCTCATTCCGTGGGTTCTTATCTCCTTCGTTGACGGTTGTAGGTCCCCATTAGCACCATCCATCTCTTGTTTATCTCCTTTCAGATCAAGTTGTCGCGTGCACCCTGCTTCGCGTTAGCTCGCGTTCCGGCGAACACGAACAAGGGATCAGGGTTTTGATGCAAAGTGGGACATGCGTTGGGCACGTTGCCGAAGTGCGGAGCCCTGTTGAGATGGTGTGGAGGAGCTGAGGTAGCCGAGGACCGAAATTCTCCGACGGCTTTCCTTGTTTCGTCGAGTACTTCAAGAGCAGAATTCACCCAGGCAGCTGGGAGCGAGGAAAAATGTGGCGTCCGGGCGTCTATGAGCGCCAATTCAGACCTTTAACCGGACACTGTTCATCCTAGGATAATCTCGGGCAGGACTATATTGGCTTGATCAAATTAATCACGGAACGGAAGGAGGAAAGGAACCTAAAGGAACTCCGTGAGTACTTCCCTGTATCGACAGAAATAATTAATTGCAACATCTGAGCTATAACAGCATATCCCTCCACGTCCGGAGGTTCAACGTTCGATATTCAAGCCATTTGCCTCTTCTACCTCATTGCTAAATTTAGCAATGAGGTAGAAGATACAAATCGCTTGTAGGTCTGTCGAACTCTTTGGTTTCAAACCCATCAGCAAGCTGCTATTGGTTTCGGGCCGCCGATCGCGTGATCTAGATTCAGATCGAGCGACGTCATCAATTGCAGCAGAAGGATCAACCAAACAGCGCGTCGCGTCGCGTGAGAATTCGACGCGTGTGGGGGCTTGGAACTGTACAGTCATCATCACCGCGTATCTGCCGCGGGGCCCTTATCGCTTTCCCGACCATCTGCCAGACTGCCATCACCGATGGGCACTCCATGACGACCCACCTTGGACTGAAACCCTTGACCCTCGCTAGAATGGCCAAAAGTCGCAAGGCGGGCACGGAATGTAGAAGGTGTGCGACCGAGATCTGGACTACGGGAGATTGAGGCGTTCATAACTTGGGGTGCCAGTACGTGCAACCCTGTGGCTCGCACTGCTACTAGCCGGGGAGCACAGATAAGGGGTGTACAACCGCGCACAGCTGGCAACATAACCCTTGCTCTGCTCAGCGTGGACATCCGAATGCGCTGAAATCATGAATAAGGCTCGAATATTACTCCAGCCTCAAGGTTTGTATCGCTCCAGATTTCTGGCGGAGGTGAGTCGTCATTCACACCTTTTTGGTCCATGACTCGGAAATTTTGCATGTGGCAATTATCCAGATCTCTTCGCCTTTACATGAGGCAGCTCCCTAAACTCCTGTAGATTGCGTGCTATTCTGTTCATTCGATTCAAAAGGGCTGCAGATTCCTCGCACTGCAATGATCTTTCATTTCTCCCAAGTCTGGCCATCAACTCACTTCTCACTTTTCACAGCCTTGCTGCGCACTGTGACACCATTAGCGGCTAGCTGGAAACACAGCAGACGTGCAGTGACAGTCTTTCAAGTACCTATGCATAAATATCTGCAATGGTTGGCTCGCGGGAACAAGGCCAGTACGCCTCGGCTAAGTGGTTTTCAGGAGGTAGGGTTGCAACCGACCCCGATTGTGGATATAACTCTCTACGATGAACACCACAATTCAGGAGCCCACGCAGCCCTCTACCTTGTAACAGTGGTTCAGATCTAGCCAGACGTTCTTTCTCGGTTCCTGGATACCTAACTCAACGGTCTGCTGCATAATCTCTCAGGGTACTGCACCCAAATGGGAGCGAAATACTTTATCCGCATGCGGTCGAGATGCTCTCGATTGTTTCTTGTCTGCAGGGCTTGCAAATACTTCTTCATCTGCCCCGTTCCATATCTAACGTGTCTCGACGTCTTCGTTTTACCTTGCGGCGTAGCTTGTGAGGTTTCAAGCCGTTTTCTCCTGTCGTATTTGTGAAATAAACCATGGGGTACGGCTTTGGTTCGCTCCATCGTGGTCCTCCAATATACCGGTGACCTTCTGTTATTCTGACATGGCACTGCAGAAGGAATACAGATCAATCTCAGGTCAAGTGACGCGACTTCGAGAATCGTTGGCGGGGCCTTCCAATGCTTCGTCCCCAATCAACTTCGTACTATGAGAAAATCTCCCCAGTCCCTGCGTCTGTGCAAGTCATCTTTGGGGTAGTGGCTTCTGCGGTCCCTCATCGAACGTTCACATCGGCTCGACGCCAAGCTTCAATATTACGCATATTCCTTTACGGAAGCACTGCGTACAGTCGCAACCAAGCTCAAAATTTTCTTAGAGGATGCACTACCGGCCAGCCTGTCAATCAAGCGCTCAAGTAGGCACCGATCATAGCAATTTGGATTTAAGCGCTGGTGCACGAACCACTTCACTCAAGCAGCAGATGCTACATAAATTGTACGTAGACAATATATAGTTGTTTAAATACTGATTGTGGACTTTCCAGACGTTAGGAACAATCTGGGGTGTCTTCGCCGGGCTCGCCCCTGATTCTGATCCTCACAGATCGACAGAGCTTCTGCCGAGGGTCCGTGTGTACGTCTAAGCATCATCGTGTCCTTCTATTTGTGAGTTACAATACGTGTGACTCATGTAGCTGAATAATTTAGATCAACAGGGATCTCGCTGACCTTCCATGAACCGCAAGTACTCTCACAGAATGAAGGCTTAGCATGGGTAAAGCTTGCATAGAAAGGGAGTGTCGTGCGAACCGGGAACCTACTCACCCAAATGACAACCTCCTTCGGAGTGCGCACCTGCATGTCCGGCGACATGAGGGCCTTCCGCGGGTGCAGTTAGTTGGTGCAGGCCCCGAAGGCACTGACAGTTTGCCAATCAGCGAGAGGGGATTTCATACCCCAGCGCTTCTTTCATGCCAAGCATTTCCAGATCTGACTCCAACCTGTCGATTGAATAAAGCGGCCTATTATTCTGAGTCCTGACCTTCGCATTCTATGACTATTACGAGAACAAAGCATAATACGGTATGACCGCCTCCACTCTCTAGGTCGGCACGCTGACAAGGTGGGCGTAGCGCAAGCTTTCTCTGGTGTGAGATTCAATTTTCTGTATAAAAGCTTCGCTCGTCATGAGTATAATAGCAGTCATCGAATGCTACCCGGTGCGACATGAAATACTCATACTTACTCCCATCCTTGGTATTTGCGGCGAGGGTCGTTGCTTTTCCTCCCTACGCCTCGTTGGGCGGCCTCAGTGAGCGGGAATTGGAAGCTATCATTCCTACCCTTGAGGCTCGAGAGCCAACACCTCCTCCTGGACCTCTGCCGGACACCTCTGCGAAATTGGTGAACGACGCGGCTCACCCGTGGAAGCCACTTCGACCAGGCGACATCCGTGGACCTTGCCCCGGTCTCAACACTTTGGCATCTCATGGGGTATGTGCGAAATACCCGCCACACCACCAACGAACTGATAAGTATCCTTAAAGTACCTCCCAAGGAACGGAGTAGCAACGCCGGCACAAATCATCACTGCGACGATGGAAGGCACGTTTTCGAGCGAGGTACTTCATTCTTACTTTGTTGCTGATGTCTATAACAAGGTTTCAACTTCGGACATATGGGTGCCATCTTCGCGACATATTCGGCGCACCTCGTGAATGGCAACCTCATCACGGACTTGCTGAGCATTGGGGGTAAGACGAGGCTCACTGGCCCCGATCCTCCGCCCCCTGCCACCGTTGGTGGACTCAGTGAGCATGGCACCTTCGAAGGTGACTATAATTGTATCAGCTCCCGGTGCTGCGTCTGATGTTTCCCTTTAGGCGATGCTAGCATGACTAGAGGTGGTCTTTCTCTCTAAGTCGTCCGGTTACGGGCTAACTTACCGGAATAGGTGACGCGTTCTTCGGCAACAACCACGACTTCAACGAGACGCTCTTCCAGCAGGTATGACGTTCCCTAGATGCCAAATCTCGAAGGGACTAACAAAACGTTAGTTGGTTGACTACAGCAACCGATTCGGAGGAGGGAAGTACAACCTTACCGTCGCGGGCGAGTTCCGCTTCAAGCGCATCCAAGATTCGATCGCGACGAACCCCGAATTCTCCTTCGTCAACTTGAGGTACCTGACCGCCTACGGAGAGACCACCTTCCCCGTCAACATTTTCATCGACGGGCGCAGGAACGACGGCCAGTTGGATCTTGACATCATGCGCGGATTTTTCCAGCACAGCCGTATGCCCGACGACTTCTTTCGTGCGGACGGACCGAAAGGCAACGAAGGAACCGACGTGGTCATAGGGGCGCATCCTGTCCAGCCCGGAAGGAACCTCGGCAAAGTCAACACCTTCACCTTTGATCCAACCTCCGCCGACTTTTCCACTCCCTGCTTGATGTACGAGAATTTTATCAACCAAACAGTCAAGAGACTCTACCCGAATCCGAAGGGACAGCTCCGCAGAGCGCTGAACACGAACCTCGATTTCTTCTTCCTGGGGATAAACGGCACCTTCGACGGATGTACCCAGCTATTCCCATATGGGCGAAACTAATTCGGAGGGGGAGACAAGGAAGAGCGTTGAGGAGTGTCGACAGTAATAGTTCTTGATTTCCATAGTGTGCAGTATCCGAGGATACTGTGTAAATCCGTGTCGCAGCCAAATGACCATCAGATTTTGATATATGTAGTTTATGAAAAATGAAAACGACCTCAGGTTCAGCGGGACAATGCGCCAGTTCCCGCAATCGTCTCGAAGAAAGTGGTGGAGGCAGTACGCATCCTTCACGAAAATGATATTGTCTTTGGGGACTTGCGGGACCCGAACATTCTCTGCGTTGCGTCCAGGGATGATGTGGTTCTTGTGGATTTCGATTGGCCTGGGAAGGATGGGGAGAGCAGATATCCGGCCACCCTCAACCAGTCGAACACTTGGGACGACGAGGTTTTGCCATATGTATTATGCACAAATCCCATGATTTATGGCCACTGAAGCAGTTGGAAGTCCTTTGTAACGCTGGTGCGGAGTAATTATGTATGTCGGAAGACTGTAAGAGCATTGTGGAACCGTACGCGCCTGAAGAGATGGAACGAACCTCTCAACGAGAGAGATCAAATTAATGAAGCTAGGCTTTCCAACGATGGTCAAAGTTATGGAGGCGCGCTGACTTATGGGAGTCACAGAATGAGGTTAGATGAGGCATGACGAAGGTGCATCGACCGACAGGAAATAGCAAGTCGAGAGAAGGTGGCCAGAGGAAATCAAGTTGTTGGACCGCAAGAGTGTATTTACACAAGCAGATGTCTGCAAACTATTCAAATTGAGAATCACTACCGCCGAAACTTCTATCATATCAATCTCGCCCATATGGGAAGACCTGCGTACATCCAGCGGTGACACCCTGGAAGAAGAAATCGAGATTTGTATTCAGGGCTTTGCGAAGCTGCCCTGTCGGATTCGGGTAGAGTGACTTGACCGTTATGTTGACAAATTTCTCGTACATCAAGCAGGGCGTGGAAAAGTCGGAGGATGTTGGGTCGACGGTGTAGCTGTTGACCTTGCCGACATTTCTTCCGGGCTGCATAGGATGAGCCTGTATCACCACCTCGACTCCTGTGCCACTTCTCGGGCTGGGTGCACGGAAGAAATCGTCAGGCATACGGCTGAATTGAAAAAAAGCCCGTGCAGCATCCATATCTAGCTGGCCGTCGTCCCTGCGCCCATCCACGAAAAGATTTGCGGGAAAGGTTGTCTCGCCGTAAGCGGTAAAGTACCTAAAGTCAACAAAGGAGAAATTAGGGTTGGTCGCAATGGAGTCTTGAATGCGCTTGAAACGGAGCTCCCCCGCAACGGTAAGATTGTATTTCCCTCCTCCAAATCGGTTGCTGTGGTCAACCAACTAAAAAGTTGTTAGGCCCCCAGATACATGCTATGTAGAGAACATCGCACCTGTTCGAAGAGCGTCTCATTGAAATCGTGGTTGTTGCCAAAGAATGCGTCACCTATGCCGGATTAGCACAGTACCAGTTGGGTGGATTAAAGATAACCAATCACCTCGGGTCATACTGGCGTCGCCTACACAGAGATGTCAGAGATGGGAGCCTGTTGATGGACTTATATTCACCTTCGAAGGTGCCATGCTCATTGAGTCCACCAACGGAAGCGGGGGGTGGTGGATCAGGCCCAGTGAGCCGCGTCTTGCGTCCGATGCTCAGCAAGTCCGTAATGAGATTGCCGTCCACAAGGTGAGCCGCATATGTGGCGAAGACTGCGGCTTGATTGTCGAAATTGAGTCCTGTGAATATACATCAATAATGGAGTACTAAGGATCGAGTATCCAACTTTGAATCACACCTTCCTGAACCGCGTTTATTATTTGCACCGGGGTTGCAACGCCATTTCTCGGGAGGTACTATGAGAATGCTGGTCAGTTGGTTGGAGGCACGACATGATTTGCACGTACCCCGTGAGATGCCAGAGTATTGAGACCAGGGCAAGGTCCACGAATATCGCCAGGTCGAAGCGGTTTCCATGGGTGAGCCTCATCATTCACCAACTTTGTAGAGCTATTCTCGAGAGGACCAGGAGGTAATCCTGGCTCTCGGGCCTCGAGTGTCGGGATTATAGCGTCCAATTCCCGCTGGCTGAGGCCGGCCAATGAGGCGTAGGCAGGAAAAGCGACGACCCTCGCTGCGAAGACCAAGGTTGGGAACAGGGGAAAATATTTCATGTAGAACCGTGCTGTGTTCTGACGATTGCATGCTGGTGAGGTGCGATGCTTTTATACAACAAAATGAGTCCCACGTGAAGAAAGCCGGTCATGTTCTCACATCGTCAGCATGCCGGTTCAGAGAGCGAATGACCCCATACTGCATGCTACAATCTCGGGGATGGTCAGAATAAGAGATTGCTTTCTTCAATCGATATGTTGGCCGTTCATGGCAGTCAGATTCGGAAATTCTTGGCATGAAAGAAGCGCTCGGATATGAAACTCCCCATCGTTGATTGGCAAATGGCCCTCGGCAGCCGACCCCAACCAAATGCACACACGTCAGCTCTCACGTCGACGCAGATTTGTACATTCCAGAGTTGAAGGATGGCATTTCGGGAAGTCGGCACCGACACTAAATTTCTAAGCCTTACTGTTGAGAAGCCTTCGTGCAGTACAACGTCACTTCTTTTGCTGTTCCTGTCGAAAGGCTTAATTCTAACATTGTGGAATCCACTACAACTCACAGGCCATAGAGCTCCTTGTGATCGTATATAAACGCAGTCACATCCTTTCCTCATGAGCGATTCGTCTGGATGGCCGTCGTTCGATGACGGCCAAAGCCGTACTATATATAGTCGATGTGACTCAACTTACATTGTCAATTATTCAGCTTTGTGAGTCACACGGGTAGCTCTCAAATAGAAGGACATGCTGAGGCGTACACACGAATTCTCGGCAGAAGTTCCGTTGATGTGCGAGGATAAGAATCTCCAAGCTGGGTGAGGATGCCCCAATCTATCCCAAGGCATGGAGCGGGTACAATCAGTATTTCAACGAATATATATCACATCGCTATAATATACTAGTAGCTGCCTGAATGAAAATGGTTCATGCATGGGCGCTTAAATATAGATCACTTTGATTGGTGCGGTGACAATCGGATTACTTAGCTCTTACTTAGCAGCTACCGGTAGTACACCTGCCAAGAAAACACCGGAACTTGGCTTTCGACTGTGCGCTGCTTCTGTAAAGTAATATGCGTCATATTGCAACTTGGCGTCCAGCCGATGAGAAACTTGGACTACGGGCCGCAAAGGCCACTACCCTAAAGACAGTAGACTCGGGGAAAGGGGAGAGGTTTCTCGTATCACGAAGTTGATTGGGATGAAGCGATCGGAGCCCCCACCAACGATTCTCGAAACCCTGCCATTTGACCAGGCAATATGATTTTGATTACTCCCCCAGAGTAATAGAAGATTGTCGGTAGGATGAAGGACCACGACAGGGAGAATCAAAGCCGTACCCCATGATTTATTGCCCACATCCGACAGGGCAAACAGCAAGAAACCCCACAAGCTGACTAGTAGGCAAAACGGAGACATTGAGGTTTGTTAGATATTCGGAAACGAAACACATGAAGAAATATATACGAGCCTTGCAGACAAGGACCAATTGAAAGCCGTCTATTTTTAATCCAAAGTAAAGGATATTCACTTCCACTTTAGTGCATTACCTTGAGAAATTATGCAGCAGGCCATTGAGTTAGGTATGCAGGAACCAAGAAAGAGCGTTGGGGTAGACATTATCCCGCCCGAGATCCTGTCAAAGTCTTGGAGGCCAGGAATAGTGTTCCATTCAAGGTGACGTCGGGGTGCCCGACGGCTCCAGAAGCCGCCGCACGTGGCTGGGTTTAAAGGTCAACGATCTATAGAACTCAAATTCAACACATGTACAAGAACCAGATACCTGAGAGGCTCGAGCGATTCAAGGCTAGATGCATTCGGCGCTGGCGACAAAGCAGAGCAGACGTACCGGTAAAAACCAAGCATCAACCTGGGCTACGGCACCAGAATGCCGGTTTGAATGTGGGCGTATGCACCGTCGTCGGTGTCGTCGTCCACCTCCCGAATTCAAGCGCTCGTTCGCAAACTCGAAAACGAAACAGAATTCCGGCGGAAATGCTGCGTCAAATTTTGATACCAGGCCATCTACAAGACAAGGACGGGACGAATCGCATAGGTGGGACGCGAAGATGAACGCGTTACTCAGGAAGCTGAGGAGTATCTATGTCACCAAAGCAAGGAGTCCCAACCGATACGTCACACCCCCATGTGCATCTGCTACGGGCGAGATCGATCTCCATAGAAATTGCGATTGTGAGCGGAGTACTATCGAGGTGATACCACACAGAACATGGGCGGAGGGGGCGGTATGGTAGGAATGGGCCCAGAGATAGAAACGGCAAGGAGGGCTTTTTGCCAGCCGCGGCCAGGTTTATCCAGGGATGAGCGATGAGCGATGAAAAGCGAACCGAGCTCGGAGAAGGCGGCTTGGATGCTGTGGGGAAGAGCAGAGCAGGGCAGTTGCCGTTGACGAGCAGCATTCCATGAGACAGCCTGCTCAAAGAGACGAGTGCAGACATGGGGGAGAGAGTACCTTCCAGAGATAACTATGAAGGGGAGAACTTGAGAATGGAGAGCAGACGTCGATGACGAAGAAATGAGGACATAAAACTTGTCGCCGACCAGGTATGCCGAGCACTCCGAGAGACCCTTGCTAAACGAGCAAAAGGTCCAGCTCAAAAGGAGTAGGTTCTGTAGTGGGAAGCGCCAAGTTGAACATGATGTACACTTCGCGCCGTCTCGCTGCTTCCGTTTGAAAGCTGATAGGCAGAATAAAAGACCTCTTGATACGACGTCGGAGACTCGGACGGGGCCACCTAGTACTCAACTCGTAAGGAGAGGCGCACTTGCATCAAGGGAGATCAGATTGCAAGCCGGAGAATCACCACCAGGCCCCGGTGCACAAGAGGCGGTGGTCGTGGTTGTAGAGCACGATGTCGATGGACACGACTCGGAAGAGGGTGTCCGACTGCGAATTAGTGGACGTATGCGTGCCACCGATGGGGTTTCGACGAGATCGATGATAGCAGAGCCACAGGTCCCAACTCGCATACTTCGAATTCCATTTCATAGGCCTTAGGGGAACTCTCTTGATGATGATGTATCTGCCACCTTGATTCTTGATGCCTCCGCATTCTGTCCGTCCGTAGCCTCGTTCTCAAACTCGATCACGTCGGTGGCGAGGTGTCTTCTGAGATCTGATGTTTGGTGATGGACCAAGACAAGGGGCAGAGATCAAACACGACATCGACGTCATTCGCGCCAGTCTATTCTTAGCACCCAATATTGTAAACACCGGGAGAATGCAGATGTCGAGATTTCGTGGTGTGCTAGTGGGTGGTGAAGATAAGCTTCTGAGCTGCAGATTCATGAGAAACCTGCACCATCAACAGCCGCAGACCGTACGGAAGACGAGGAGTTGCCAAAACCTGCGGCAACAGTGTGAATAAGCAACATAGGGACATGTGGTGAGCACAGATTCCGAAATTACAAGCGTTAGGATACGAAAACGGGACATACAGAGCAACGTTCGCGGACCCAGGGAGGGGGCCAATCCAAGTTCATCGACTTGGAAGGTGCTAGTTCTTGATTGAAAGCATTCGCCTCAGAGGCGGCGAGCGAAGCTTTTGTTTAGACATCTCAAAGACGAGACCAGAGTTTCTAACCTGCTTTTGAGTCGAGAATACCTCCTGAAACCTGCAAGGTGAGTCGATCTCGTCCTATCCCGTGAGCGGGTTAAAGAGAAGCGAAGCTGCACCAATGTACGAGACGATCAGTGCTCTGCCATGCATAATACCAGAAGGAAGGCAACCTCTGGGCTCTGGAGAAATGAGAGAATGTGGGTACGAAGGTATTGGCACATCTTCCCATAGTTGACTGTAACATTGCCTGTATTTGCCATGACGGATTCGCCTTGCGTTGACGCAAAGATGTCTAGATGAATCCTATCAGTGAATTTTCCGGAGTCAAAGACCAAAAGGTGCGGATGTGTGGTCTCCAACGGCTGATTCGGAGCGATGAATACCCGGAGGATGGCGCAGGGATGGCGCACATTTGACATGTCTTGCATGTATTCCTGTCACTCCATAGCGAGGAGGGGCCCAATTTTTAGTACCTCGAATCAGAGCCTCAAGATAGACGAGATCTCGATCCCTTAACTTCGAGAGTAGCCAAAGGTCGCAGGTCGGGTTAGCGAGGGTTGAGGGTTTCGGCCCAGGCGGGTCGCCATGGAGTACGTGCAGGTGGTGGCAGATGGTCGGGGGAGAACGATAAGGCTCGAGGCAGACGTTCGGTGATGATCGATGATCGATGATGCATTGATGACTGTATAGTTCTAAGCCACCACGCGTCCAACTCTCATGAGACGCGACGCGTTGTTTGCCTTATCCCTCTAATCTAATCGACGACACAGCCACTTGATCACGATCGGACCGACGATCGAAGCAAGATCGAAGAGCTCTTCTCAGTGTTCGAGGGGCGATTGCCTATAGGCCGGCTTGGAGTGATTCTAGTGAATATTACTGAACATATTTCATGTATACTCACTCATTGAGGCGAAGTTTGCCAAGTACAATATATTTCTGAATAATGGTGCGTGACAAACGGTTTTAGGCTATGCTTTCCTCGTCATCGTCCGCTGTACCTTTGTCGTTCATGCTTTCATCCTCATCCTCGTCTCCGTTTTCATCCTTGGCTTCCGTATCTCCATTCTCTTGTCCGTCTTCCTCGACTTCTATGTCTTCCTCGTTCGTGCTGTCTCCGTCATTATCATCCCAGTGCAGCATATCGCCTGAAACGTCATCACTGACTGATATCTGAACCTTAAACGCCTTTCGTGCGTCGACGAGGAATTTTGCAGCGCAGATGGGAATCGATACACAATCGTACGAAGCATCGCCCTGGCCTGTATCTGGGAATAGCACGAGGCGGAATATCTTCAAGGTCGGAAGTGAATGTGGCGGGGGTGCTGGGTCGAATAGGCCACACACAGACGCCCATGGGAACTTCATAACACAGCGGATGACCAGTGTATGGAGGACAGGAAGGAACCGCCCAGTTCGCGCCTCATTGGAAGACGAGCGGTACAGTCTATTGATTAGTTTGAGACGCTCAAAGAAAGCGTCGGAAAGAGGCACGGCGTCAAGACCCAGTTCTAGCAGTGTCGGGATGCGCTCTAAGAGGGTTATTATGTCTTCTTCGACACATTTGTCGTCCAGGACGTATCCAGAGTCCCACTTAAGCATCAGCCGTGTGAGATTGCACCCAGACCGTTCGATGAAATCGACTACATGGTAGTTGAAGGGCTCGACGAAGAGTTCCTGAAGGGCGGGAAGGGTCAACAAGGAGAAGATATCGATATCAATGGGCATTTCATCTATCCTCAGCGATCGGAGAGAACGATGATTTGTAGACTTGGCACCTGAAAACTCAAACGTCTCTACGTCGATGGTACTGAGTATCAAACGTGTAAGTCCATGAGCGGTACGCAGGAGGTCTACACAATCGGCAAGGTCGCCATGCAAGATCTCTACTTCCGTGACCCCATTCCAGGATATACCAAGCACCTTCATGGAGATGCCATCAAGAATGACGCTGGAAGGGGTGAGCTGGACGTGGCGCATGTGGAAATGGGCTGGTGAGGCGTTCTCCGAGTAGTAGTCAACACGGATGCTCTTTAGGATGGTTGTCCGGGCCGTCGGATTTCCAGAGAAGAAAGGAAGAAAGTGGAGTGGAAGAGAGAGTTCCAGGTGAATCCAGGGCGAAGAATGACTATTGATTGTGTCAAAAAGTTGTTGAAAGATGGGAGGTAGATACCCTCCCTCCCTGACGTGGAAAGCTTCGTAGTACATTGGCTGAGTGACTTTGATCGAAAGAGGGAGGCCACCAGAGCGCTTGAGCCAGTCCTTGACGAATGGTTCGTACTCTTTCCGGTAATGGCTGAGGTCGATATTTATTGACGTCCACATTTGCGGAGTGGACCACATTATATCGCGCCATGAGCGACAAACTGTTGACACACTCCAAGTGGGCATTGATCTTGCCATCCGTTTTTTATCTGCTGCGTTGGACTTCTCGCTTGTAAGCGGAAGGAAGAACTCGGGGGTCGGACGAGAATTTACGCGCTGAGGTAGGTGTGTGAAGACGCGAGAAACCACTTCGGTAGGAAGAGCGGCGACCAATCGATCGTGATGACGATTTCTCTGCGACTTGAGGTCGAGTGCTTGGCACAAGAGCCGCCCAAGATGTTTTGCTGTCTCTTTGATCTCTTTGTCAAGCACATTTAGCTGGTTGCACGCTATGCAACATCCACCGCCCAACACGACGCAAGACCTGCACAAGGAGAGTGTTTCTTCGCCGATTCCAAGATCGCCAAACGAGCTACAGTAAGGTTGGCGGGACGTCCACGGTTGACTTTGCACTTTGATTCTTGCCGCTGCTTGTTTGGCAGCGGCTTGCCATTTGCACGTGCCCCTATTTGCGTCACTCTGCGCAACATCTCCTGCTTGCACAATGGTTGTGACGTTGCCGTGTAGATGTCCTAGTATCTTATACTATCTTGAGGGATATTTTTGTGTGCTTACCTCTGAAATATGCTGTCATTGGCCTGGTTTCACCCTCAGGGATTCAAAAATGTTGAAAAAAGCGGCCAAGATGCATCATGCACTAAACGGCTCAGGACTGAAGTGACAGAAATAGATTAAAAAATGTCGCAAACTGGAAGGCAATCTATTGCTTTGGTGGTCGGAAGCCTAACAATGCTCATTTTGCCCAATTTCGGCGCCTATTCTCATGCTGAGGAGCAGCTATCCAGAAGACACTTCCTGCTGTCTCCGTGAGAGGCAAACTAAACAGAATACTAGTTTAAGCCTACAGCAAGATGAGCCTGTATATGAGTACACTGTAATTCGAGACTGAAAGTGCGAGGAGAATATATGAGACTTCGGCGGGCGAAAGGGCCATGTGCGAAAGGCAACTTCAACAGTCGCAAGGACCAGGGTTTTTGAGAGATCTAAGTGAACTTGATGGTGAATTCTCTGTCTCTCAAGAGTTTATAAATGTGCGAGGTATCTCTCCTAGCCAGAGTAAAGGAGATAAAACTCCGAGCAAGAATACGAAAGGGATTCGGAAAGAGTAGGAAAGACGACGATGGCGTTCATAGGTACACGGGAACTACAACATATAAGAATGGTGGCGTGCTGAACGCACTAGTCCGACTGGAATATATGTAGAGCTGTGCAATGGGCGTTGGGTGTTTAGCAGTAAAGGGGGCCTGAACGCGAAGTCAAAGTCGGGTTTAATTCTTCTATTGACATCTTAAGTTATCGCCAGAATGAAAATACATCTCCTACTGTCATAGGGACATTGAAGCGATACTGTTATGCTTTCTGCCAGTTTCAAAGGCCAATGGGGTGCACAAACTAACATATCGGTCTGCTCGCTCTATATTATAATTAGCGCCCACGTCTGTAGCACCGTTCCACCACAAGTATATATACAATCTCTCCCGTGTGTTCTACTCGAGCGCATCCTGAAATCACTCAAATGATTCAGTGAGCTGCAGGTGCTCACTCAGCATACGCGGTAATACCATAACCAGCCCCACCCAGATCCATACGGACAGAGGCGCTCGGCGCGCCATTTAACTCTCGAGGCAAATCTTGCTACTCCATCATTACCATGCGCCTCTCGTCTTCCTCTGTTACCAACTATTTCGTTGTTATTTGGAAGTTTCCTCTTCCTTTTTATTTTTTCAGCTCGATTCTGTGAGACGTTGTCTAGCGCACACCATCTCCTCGGTAGCAGACAAGATGTACAGTTTTTTTGCATCCCAATAGCACAGTCTCATCTCATTTTCACCCTCTCTCGTGTCTCGTCCGCCTCGTCCGCCTCTCGTTCTCGCCTCTTGCCTCTTGTATTTGTTTACAACGAGGCTCGGAGACATCGTAGCCTCGCCGTCCATTGTTCTTTGTTTGTTAGGCGCCCACCCTACCCGGTGCTTTGCTCCACGTCTCGATCTTGCATAGAGCCCTGAATTCCTGGCTAGACCTTAGATTGAGTCATTGATCACCGGGCCACTGGAAGAGCCTATATAGCCCAATCTCCACGTTTTCGCAGGAACAGGGCACCCGCAGCTGCTCCGGGAGGCAAGCGTCTACCTGCACGGTGCACTACCACCTGTGGTAGAGTGCGAACGCGGGCCGCGGAACGGCCGGGGGCAAACAGCGTACAAACATCGGATGACAGGCGACAAAGTCTACCGTGGACGTCCCGCCAACGCTACTACAGGTCCTGCAAGAGGTTCTTTCATGCATCATGCAGATCGGAGAATTGCAGTTGAAGGGATAAGGTTTAACAGGTTAAGCCACTCGCTGGTAGAGATTGAGGACCATTCGAGTATTGGAATAGCGAGGTTGAAGTGGGACAATTAGGATTGGGCGAGCAGCAGAAATTTCCGCGAAATCGATCCGATGAGGTCGTGGGATGATCGTTTCGGCACATAGGAGGTTCGACACGACAGTTACGAGTTCTCGTCCACCACACAGCTACAGGACCACATTAGAGTACATATTGAAGCCTTCACTACCAAGTGCAGAAGGCCGAGAAGAAAGTCGAAGGCGCAAATTTTCACACGTCGGACGTCAGGCTTGTCTTCATACTGCCAGGCTCCCACTCGACTCAACGAGGTCCTCGCTCTCTCAAGACCGTGCGGTGCACCCGTAGCGCACCATCTCACAGGCAAGATTCTCTTTCACTACCTAGCAGCTGAGTGCTCTGTTTCTAGGTCTCATTTTTCTCGCCTCGTAATGACGTGGTACATTTCTGGGTCTGATCAAGTGAGCCTATTCACAGCGGTCCTACACCTCGACACACCAGTTGCCTGCTACTGCTATTTTGCTATGTATGACACCCTGATTTGTTCCTTATAATGCAATTTCGTTTGCCCATGAAAAGGGTGTTCATGCTGCTTGTCCTTCTTCGTGCTGCTTGTCCTTCAGGAGCCTCATCACCTTGGAGGCCAAAGCCTTCCTTACAAATGTGCCGCATCTTGTGGAACCCCTTCCCGCCTATTTTCTATCCCAACACCCATCAGGGACCATGTGCGATGTATTTGATGTGTCACGGTAATTGGGGCATGGCTATCATAGTAGGCTTCAGGTGCGCAACTCGATGGCAGCATTATCAAAATCTGAAGACGTGTATAGAATTTTGAAAGTCACCTTATCACTAGGGTGCATTCACATAGGTGGATATCTGCATACGATGGAAAATGTGAACCGCTATCATCAACGCCACTGAATCTTCTTCTCTCCGTCTCATTAATCCCACCCGTATGGGAATACCTGGGCACATCCAGAAGTGCTGTTGACTCCCCTCCAGAAGAGATCAAGATTCATGAAAAGCGCTTTGCGAAGTCTTCCCCATGGATTTGGGTAGAGCCCCTTGACAGTTTTGTTGACGAAGTTCTCATACAACAAGCAGGCGTCGGAAAAATCGGGGGAGTCTGGATCGACGGTGTAGCTGTTGACTTGGCCGGCATTTCTTCCGGGCTGCATAGGATGAGTCCCTATGACCACCTCGGCTCCTTGGCCACTTCTCGTCTCGTTGGAGCGGAAGAAGCCATCGGGCATACGACTGAATTGGAAAAATCCGCATGCGGCCTCCATATCCAACAGCCCGTCGTTCCTGCGCCTGTCCACGAAAAAGTTGATGGGGGCGACAGACTCCCCGTAGGCCGCAAAGTATCGAAGGCCGACGAGGGAGAACTCGGGGTTGGTCGCGATCCCATCTTGAATACGCTTGAAGCGGAGCTCCGCTGCAGCGGTAAGATTGTAGTTCCCTCCTCCAAATCGGTTACTGTACTCCACGAACTAAAATATGTTAGTCGCTCAGATGTACACCATATAGGAAACATCGCACCTGTTCGAAGAGGGTCTCATTGAAAGCATCGTTGCTGCCAAAGAAAGCGTCACCTATGCCCAAAAGTCAGCGATTAATGAGGCAACTTATGCCGACGAATTTACCGGCTGGGCCCGGATTACGTGAGAACCTAAGCCCGATTAGGGAATTCTGCGCACGTGACTGGCGGGTTCCCCTCCGTTCCGCCCCTCCACGCGGCTCGGGCCTCAGGGCGGGGCCTCTCCACAGTGGTCAGGCGCTCGCCTCCCCGCCGCTTAGACGCGCACGCCTCTTTCCTCCCCTTCGCTTCCGGGTGCCGTGTGGCATGCGCAGGGCGGCCGCCACACTGAGTCCCTTCTCGTTTATTTAGCACCTTCCTCTTTGCGTGTATTCCCGTAAAAGGGCAAACCCTTGGCCCAGGTTTAAAAATAGACATCAACACCGAGTAACACCGAGTAGGCTTTGAGCGTCGTCCTCCCCTTCGTCCCCCTTCGTCCCCTTCGTCCTCCCCTTCTCTCGAGTCCCCGCACTATCATCTTGACCCCCCTCCATTCTGTTGTGCCCTGCTTCCCAGTGCACGAGCACACACACGAGCATCCCTCCCGAGAGCCCACATCCCTGGCTTGCTGCTGCATCGTGCTTGGGATGTTTGGGCCCCTCGAGACCCAACCACTCATCTCTGACGGAAACAGGACACATGAATTGATGAGTTGTAAACTAGATTATGGATTTGCACTACGTCTAAAATTGATGATAGCTCCCCCCATTGCCTACGCGCGATTAGTTGATGAGGGGCGGTGAATCCCGTTGCTCTGGTGAGCCGTTCTTGCTCGTCCGAGTCTTCTTGTTCCGTCTTCTAATAAGATTGACTAGATTGGTCAGACTCTTGTCGGCCTCGGGGTACTCTTGAACAAAGCGCTCTTCGTCCCATCCAAGCCTGCGTGCAAGTTAATGAGGATGGACTCGGAGAGGAAATCATGGTGCGTTTTCTTCCTTACCTTTCGTATTCTTCGTAAACCACTTGTCGAAGATTTCGCTTACTCGCCACGACCGTCCGCATAGACCCCGTATACCAATCGGAGGGCCAGTCCTTCAACGCATACCCAGTTACCGGATCGACTTCTGTCCACTGGGAAAGAGCGCGACGCCAGGCACCATGTCCACGGCCCAAATCAGGAATAGAGACGTTTGGAAGCGGGAGGGTGGGAGGGGATGGCGAAGGCTCGGGTGGGGTAGGAGTGCGAAAGATGGAAGGGCTTCGATACGGTGCGTTCTCGGCCAATCTCTGCATACGGGCATCCTTTCGACACTCCTGCCTTTCAACAGAATCCCCGAGACGGACGAAATTGTCCTGCTGTTGAGCATTGAAAAGGACTGTCAAGTTATCTAGCCCCGCCGCGAGTGACGTCTTCAACTGATGGATGTCGTTGCTCGTTGCTGGTACAAGACCAACTGGCTCGCTGGCTCCGGCGGCAATCGTCTTGTTGAGCATGACAGGGTGCAAGGCATCACCATGCCCGTTTTCATAGCTCTGAAGTGAGTCCACTAAATACTTTATGAGTGTATCAACCTGGAAGACCGGCAGGTCAGTATTATGTGCCTGTTGTTATGATATCAACACTTACATGCTCTCCGACAGCCCATCCGCCCCACCAGCGTATTCGGTTCAACGTCCAACGCTGGTCCAACGGTGCGAACATAAACCGGTACTGTGCGCCACCCCTCCGAAAGGAATGGGTAGTGTATTGCTTGTCAACACCAGCTCCACTGCAAAAGCTTGTAAGTATCCCTTGAAGTGTATCGTAGCTCATCTGTCGTGTCGTATGGACCACCCCATTAGTTGCAATATGAGGAAACAAGAAGTCCTCACGCTCGAGCTTTGATCCGTGTATGCTCTCGAGAAACGATTTCCAGCGCATGAGGTGAAAATTCATGTCAATCTCTGAAATATCTTGTTGATAAATATCATAGACGTTACCTAGTAGTTGAATGCTGGTAAGAAGATATATTCAACAACTTGTGATCCTTACTGGTCCTAGGCCCGTCATATCCCTTTTCCTGCTGCCATCCCTTCCGGTTGGTGAGATGGACTTTGAAATGCTGGAAGAAATACGGCGCCGGTCCGAAGCACCCCTCCTCGATATCAAGACGCTGAAGGCTCAGAAGCTCAAAGCACCTAGGTCACGTCGATGAGGTGAGGCTGCTAGCATCGGATATTTGACATGACTCACCGCGTCCACAGAGTAAACGCTGAACTCATAAAGGCCCGCATGAGTGCATGCGTCGTGCGGAATTTGAGTGTCTCGACGTCCAAGATCGTCTCATCTAGAAGGTGATCTGGACATTCCTTCAGCGACCATTGCATGAGCTGCTGAAGCTCCTCGATTGTCATAGCGTCTGCGTGATTGCGTGTTGCTGCCGACCCTTTCTTTTTCGCCCGAGTCTTGACACTTTGAACGACGGCCTTGACATTGCCCGCTCGGGCTGGACAACCCCGCACTGTGTCCGTCTTCTTGTCCAGGAAATACGTGCCGGCGTACTGCCCCTCGTCCCTTTCACCTCGCTCTCAATCAACGGCTTCACAATGGGAGAAAGGGGTGGACTCACATTGTGTCCCAGTACGTACAGAATGCTCCATGGATACTTTCGGCCGTGCTGACACCCCTTTCCTGTGCGAAGCACTTGTGAACCAAGAAGAACTCGAGCGCCGTTGAAGAGCCATGCTCTGTGTAAGCCTACAATTTTGCGGCTCCCACGTGTCAGTCAACCACCCACTTAGAGAAATAAGCAGTGTATTCGCCAGTCAGAATCGGTTGAAGCGTAACACCTAGTCCGCGATAAGGGCGCTGCCAGGTATTGTTATAAGTGTACCTTAGCTTGGGGAACACGATATCAATGGTCTTAGCGCGAAATCAGGAGGAGACTAGTTACCTCCACACCAAAAGAGTCACAAACCAAAGCAGGTCTATGGAATTGTCTAAGCGAAGTTCTAAAACGCGCTAAGCTAGTGCAGTCAGTCAAGAAGTGGAAGAGCGAGACGTTACCGCGATATGAAGGACGGTCAAGCCACTCAAAAGAAAATGTAGTGTTTCATAGTTCCGAGACTACAAACTATACAAGGGGACTTAGCTTCCCCCACCTAGAGAACGGCCGGCGAGGTTACATGGTCATTACGTCGTAATCGCGACAGGAGTTAACGCAGTCAACGGCGTAATTGGCTAAAGCAGTGGGCCAAGTAAAGTCCACTCGGACGAGTCAAGAACACCATGTGTTTCACGGTATAACTTAATCGCACTGAGACGGACCAGTATCGCAGGTCCAAGCAGGCCAAGGGAGTCCGAGAGTAGTGCATACGGCCTGATGTACAGCGATCGTGAGGACTTCCAGGATAATACGGAGCGGGAAGACCAAACAATGTCATGGTTTCGGCGGTATGCGGTGATGTACACTTACATTACCGCGTCGGCGCTGGTCTCCACGCTGGTTTTACCGATAAAACCACCACATGCCTCACTCCTATATGTATATTTTGCACATGGTATCATTACTTGTGCCCCTTCGTCTAGTATCCTGTGATACCCCTTAATCGCGTTTGTATGAAGAGAGGACTCGAATAGTGAGATTAATGCAAGCAAGTTCGTGTATCCCCCCGAAATCTGAAGTTTCAGTTTTGTGCGAGATTGTCTTCGTGTGATTGGTGAGTTACGGGGGGAATGTTGACAATGAGCCATTTTAGACAAGTCCAAGAGTGCTTAAGAGTCGAGGTTGATCTCGCGATAAGAACTCTTAAGTCGGGTCAAAGACCATAAGCTAATCGCCCGATACTGTAACCGTCTGGTAATCCGTAAGTCATAGTCAAAGGATCAGTAATAGTTCAAAGTAATGCATTGGTAGCCATTAGAATCAAGGTCAAAGAGAACGGTTGTCGAGGGCATTTCGAGTTATTTCTAAGTCAATCACCAGTTCAGAGTCAATACTATAAGATGCTTATCCCACAACCACCCAAAGTATCTCTCTCTTATT
>MPNV01003613.1:0-14980 GCA_013376435.1 Cyclocybe cylindracea | reverse complement strand
ACAAGAAAAGGGAGCGACGAGGATGGTAGTGCTGGGTTGGATGTTCTTGTTCAAAGGGGACGGCCGGTTGTATGACACACAACACGCGGGGTATGCGGGGGGGGGGGACGCATGTGGTCAACATCAGGATCAGCAGCGCCGTTGCGTTAAACAAGCAGAAACCCGGCAATCATGGCAGACAACACACGAGTCATCGCTAGACTGCCGACTGGCATGTAAGGTTCCCGAGCCACAGGAGCTGCGCAGTGTCAGCAACTTTCATCTTGAGTGTCGTCAGGGCATCAGTTGCGATTCGCGAGTTCCACCTGGGTCGCCACATCTTTGAAAGCGACACGTCGCATCCGCGCCTACGCCCAGCCGGACTCACCACCACTAGTCTAGCGCTCAACCCCCGACACCACTGTAAAAAAAATAGAAGCAGAAAATATCATGAGGAAAGAGAGGAGCGGTGCAGGAAATGAAATCAGGGCTGGCCACGAACACAATCGCGGCAGGTGTCAGTGTGGAAAACACACTCCCAGAGATCATCCTTTTCGTGGTTCATATCGGGTCGAGTCTCGAGCATATCTATCGGATATCAAGCGTGGTGCGCCCAGCTGCCTGTCCGAGAGCGGGTGGTGATCCTTCCAAAGCCCGCAAAGAACGACCAGTCGCGCCAAACCGTTCTCAGACACTGGGATAATATCCAGCCTTTTCAAGCTGTCCGGGATAGGTGGGTACCGTTGCCCAGATGACGGTAGCTGCTCCCGAGTCGAGAAATGATAGAGGGCATGCATCGTCTCGTCAGAGGCGGCGTACTCTTTGCATAGTGCGACTTGGGCACCGCGAGGGTAGAAGAACTCGTCGTTCCAGCTCGATAGCGTGCGGAATACGCGATCAGGTTTCGTGGGATCCCAGGTTTCCCGTATGTCCTGGATTTTGTTTCGTGAGCTATATTGGTAAGCTTGGAGAGACGAAAGTGGTTACCGAAACGAATAGGTCTTGCTTTTCCTCTGGTGTTTGGGTTTCTATTAAGCCTTCGTTGCTGAAAGGCTCGTCATTGAGTGGCGCCGTCGGATCATCGGAAGGTAGGCCAAACAGCCTCGTCATCCTAATATCAGGGCCAGTCTGCGATTGCTTATCAACAACAGATGTACCCGAAAGATTCGGTGCTAATTCTTTGTCGGAGGTTGGTGCCAGCGGCGGTGTGCCCACAAACTTGAAAGAATGAGGTGTTGGTAACCTGCTGTGCGCTTGAACAAGAGGGTTATATCTATAATCCTCCGGGGCGGAATATGCGTGGACACTCTGAGCCTGAGGGACACCGTCGCCCAGCCACTGCATGATTCGGCGCTGCCAAGCACGATCCATGCTCTCTCCATACCGCCTGAGAGTGCTGGTGATGAGGACGAAGTAGGTGACGCCGAAAAACAGAATGACGGTGATGACGATCCGAGGAGCCAGGACTTCGCTGTACGCGGGCAGCCCTCTCTCGGCGTCGGCGATCGTGCCAGTCCGCCATACGAAGGACATGACGCAGACGATGTACATGATCATAGACCTGGGAGTAGGGCGATCGGTGAATAATGGGTACTGATCGACAGTCATGGAAAGGCTTACCAGGCTAGCCACGTCGCGGGCATGGCAAGGAGCACCCAAACATTCCAGAGTATCCCAGTTTGCGTCTTCTGTGCCTCCTGGAGGAAGGTCAGTCCATCAAAAAAATTTGCGCCGAGACTACATACATGGGCCCATTCAGCCGCTTTATGTGTCTTCCTCATGGCCCCAAATCGGATAATGTAGACGCAGCCGTAGATGAGGCTCATCAAGGCACACATCATCGACAGCAACGCCGCGTATCTCGTAAGAGGATCATTAGCAGCGCTATCGATCTGCAATATCGTCAAGATGGCCCTGCGAAGTTCTTGGTCAGTATAAGTGTTTATCTTGAATGTATGCGCCTCGACTCACGAGAGGAGCAGGACCGAGATGATATTCAGAGTTTTCCATTCTCGCATCAACGAGTCGATGAACGAATGCCACGTATTCTGAAGGCTCTCGAACGAAGGACTTCGCACAGGTGGATTATGCCCAAAGGTCATCGCAAGGTCTTGAGGGCTTTTCGTAGCTGTCGCAGCCTCCATGACGCATTCCTTGATCTGAGGCATTGACATCTCGGTTTCCTCGAAGATTCTCGTAACTCGCGAGAAATAGAGGTAAGGGAGCCGTAAGAGGAGGTGGAGGTACATCTGGCGCGGCAGAGTGTCGACTGCGAAGGCTAACACGTATGCTTTCAGGCTGGGTTTACTTGCTTCTTCCAAATCGGTGTAATTTGATTTGTCGGACAGGCACCCTTCCATCGCGGGGTTTGCTATTGTGCTCGAGTCAGGATGGGATAAGAGAGGAAGTGTATATGCTTACCCGGGTCATCTGGCCTTCGCATGCCTGGGAATGGGGAGTCGGTGACTGGAGGTGGGACTACAATGGGAGGACGGAATCGGTGATGGCGTTCAATGGACGGGGATCCCACCGGAATCTGGACAGGGGGCATCACGAGCACGGGAGATCTGCTTCGACTCCTGGAACGACTTCCGAGGAAGCGAGACATCGCAGGCTTGTGGGGCTGAGCGATTATAACCACTGGTGGAGAGATGGAAGACCGTGCCGGACTTGCAGATCTTCCTCGACCTCTTCTTACAGAATGCAGACTGGACGAGGCAAATGACGCGGCTGGGGCCACATCCGGTCGTTCATCCTCATCCGTCGTGCCCACAGGCTCATGTGTGCTCTCTCTAGGGCTCGAGGTCGAACCATTGTGGACGACTGGGATATTTGCAGACGGTCTTGATGGAGGGTACTGGATATTCGACCACCGTTTCGGACTTCTTGACCGAGATCTTGCGACAGAACGGCGACGAGATGGGCGTAGTGCTGGTGATGAGGCAAGGTCGTCCTCCGATCCTTCAGATGAACGACGACCTCGTGGTGGTGCTCTGTCGAAAGATTCGTACACACTCTGGTGAGTGAGTGGTCGCTTTCTGCGTCGTGGAGCAGAGTCATTCCGCCATGCAGGCCGCGCGGATATTAGATGAGGAGGAAGGGGTGGGCGAACAGGAATGTGGTCTATGGATGTCTCCTCGTGACGAGACGAAAAGAGATGCTTGAGGCTGAATGCGATCGATGGTTTGAATGGATCGACAGGTCGGTATGGGGATTCTGCATTCTTTTGATACCCTGAAACAATATGAGGCGGCATGGTTCGAGGACAGATGGTATTTACCAGATTTCTTGCTTCTAGGACTCTTTGTTGATCCAATTTGAAGAGCCTTGGGAATTTGGAAAGTCGGAGATTTCTGTTCACCGGTAAGTTGTGGGAAATTCCCTTCCACTCATTTGTCACGAGACCGCGATGCGAAGTTTCTTCTTCTCTTAGACTCTCACTCTCCTTCCAAATTTCCCGTCGCCCAGATCCTCGAGGTGACCACACCTCTTGTATTCTCCTGTAATACAAGCTTATACATCCCGGCCTGTAAACCTCCCGTATGGTGACGTTCCTTTGGAAATCCCGGAGCGAAGGTAAGAGAGTGGGTGCGAACTTCTTATTGAATGCCCTTCACTAAATCTCAGAATAAAAGGCGCATATATTCCACTTTTCCTCGATATATGCGCCGGAATTATCTCTTTCCATGCTTTACCACCATTCTGCGGGTGCTTTTTTTTATCGGCCATTCGACCAAACTGGCACGATGTTCCTGACCCCCCTTTGCGCCTTGTCGAGTCAGGTCAGACTTTTGAAGTAATTATTCGAATTACGCGGTGCGTAAGCATTCGTTCCTCAAGTAAAATTCCGGTCATTAACGCCCCTGCCGTTCTGTTTTCTCCTGATGCTACTCAGTTTGAGGATCTTGCTCAGGATGCGTTTTTCCCTTTCTAATATATGTGCAGACATATGTGTCACCAGATGTTCACGGAGGTGACGCATATATTCTAGGTATTTTCAATCTCACCATGCGAAACGACCATATTCAGGGCTTCTTCTCTTGGCCTCCCATCCGTTGAGCGGTAACTCACAACTTGTCCAGCAGACATCGCACCGTCACGGAGCCTTCCTGCATTACAATATGGCGTCCTCACTTGTCGTGATTCTGTCTCGACTTTCTGAAAAGGGCACCTCGTATTTCCTGAGGAGAGGCATAGACGTATGGATGTTTCTCGCCCATGACCCCAAACCCCTGCCTGATTGATGTTGACTTTGTCACCCACCTACGGCGTCCTACGAAAGTGAGTTCTCATTAACTGTGGCGTGTTTGAACGTTGTCCACTTTTTGAACCCTTTTAAAACGTTGTATTGATTCCTCTCGACTCTCTGGTCAACATTTTACATTGCTGACATCTTCTATCGAGCTAGACCTCGGGTACTATCCAGGAAGCCTTCTTCTTGGTAAGGTCTGTTTGTTGCACCGGAATCCCTTTATTTTATGTGCTGATAACCTCATGTCTTGGCCGTGTCCCCGTACCAGAAGATAAGATAAGATTTTGAGCACGCGGTGGCTGTGGTGTGCCGTCTTTGGCAACATTCGTGCTGCAGCCTTGAGTCTCAGACAGCGACGTCCATTGTGCGGACACCAGCCGCGCTGCCCAGCCACCCACATTCGCTTCTTCCTGCGCCATGCAGCGAGCACGGAGTATCGAGTTCATTCGCGAGAGCCTGACGAAACGCAACCGACGACGCAGTTTCAAGAACCTCTTTCAACTCCCCCTCTCCGCCCGATCATCCACCTATGGCTCGGCGACGACGACAGCCTCGGTGGGCTCGATACCAGCCGACATAGTGAGGGAGATTGTCGATCTGCTATCGCCGGCGGACGTGCTAAGCTTCAGCTTGACGGTGGGTGCTGTGTCCTTTCATTCATACTTGGGTCTTGATGAATACGTGCAGTCGTCGCACCTGCGCGCCTTGCTCATGCCGGCGCTGTACGACACAGTCACCAAGTCGAGCAGGAACTGGCCAGAGTCACGCTTGGCATGTCCGCGAGAGGAGGGATATCTGCAGGAGTCAAGAGCTCGCAGTTCGGCACGAACCTCTACTGGCATGGCCCAAGCCGGACGAGCGCCTGCCGAAGACTGGGTCGTCGAATAATCGAGGAAAGACCTGACGACGATGCACACCTTTGACTGGGACGGGTTGGAGCTGCCACGGGACTCGATATGGACTACCCTCCGCACAAAGTACGTGGCCATCCCGCGCCACTTCTTCGCATTCTCATTTCTCCCAGTTGTCCCCAGCTGAAGAGCGTCTTTTCAAACATCGGCACGCTATCGCTTAACCCTAATAGCAGCCTCTTCTCGTTCTCCGACTTGACAAGCTTCTCGCTCATAGTTCGCCACGGGCTCGGCGGGAATGGTGGGTTGCGATCATCCAAATCGTTTGATAGCAGGCTCTAACGTTCCATTCATGAACAGAGCTGTTCCCGGCCCTCGAGCCCATGCCTGATCGTTTCTGGGAGATGATCATCAACCGGTGTCCTGATCTCCAAGAACTCGCGATCTGCAGCTTCTCGTCGT
This sequence comes from Cyclocybe cylindracea, assembly GCA_013376435.1. Lineage (NCBI taxonomy): Eukaryota > Fungi > Basidiomycota > Agaricomycetes > Agaricales > Hemipholiotaceae > Cyclocybe > Cyclocybe cylindracea. Next base: position 9,436 of record MPNV01003613.1, on the reverse strand, counting down.
CTGCACGCGTGTTCGACTTTGAGCGAATCACTGAAGGCAACTGGCCTCGCCTGCACACACTGACGCTCGGTTCATTCGGATACCAGTCCGATTTTACTCTTGGTCCTCCTCAACTCCTTGGACCTGCTACAGAACGCTCGCTGGGAAAATTCCTTAACCGCCATACAGAGCTGAAATATATCCGCTTCCTGTGGAACTTCAAGCGCTGGATGTCCCCAGATACCATATCGATGCATCTCTCGCCTGCTTTAGACGGCGTTCACCAACGACTTCCCAATCCACAAGACCTTACTTGTTTAATTCATTTCCCAAGCCTTTTTCTTAATATAACATGCTTGGCCTCTAAAAATACGCTGCTTGGCGGCTTGGTGGGACGAAAAGTGGGAATTTGCAGGGCCGAAGCACCATAGGAGGCAGGCGTATTAATAGATTGTGAAAAAAAGTAGAACGTCAACACGTCCGCCCCTCTCCTTTTTTCCAGACCGGCAGAGTTTCTCCCCGCCCGAAGGCCAGGAGAAGCACGCAACGGGGGCCGGCTCCCCGTCGCGGAAATGCGTCAGTACCATGCACAGGGGGACGTACCAGAGCAGTGAGAACGCGATGCAAGTCATCGCAGCGGCCGTCGTGGTTCTCCCGTGCAAAGTCTCTCCCTGCCCGAAGGCCGAGGTGGGATGGTGGGTGACAGCGGGGATGAGCAAGCAGGGGTTATGAGCTATTCGAGGCCGGGGACAAGACTTTAGTGACATCACTTATGTGAAATGGGGAAAACGGACTTACTCGTTGTACTCCCTTGATGAATTACTACGTAATCTCTGTAAAAAGGCGAATAGGAAGACATTAGCATGCTGCGAGAAACTGCAAAAGGAGAAAGACTTACCCAGAATGCTCGGTTCGAACACATCGAGCACCACCACGGCTGAAAGAAACCGTGTGATGAGCAACACTCAATGAACAGAGGGGTAGGTCACATACCATTCGGAGGGCAGACGAGTTGGGCAGACGTAACGTGGACGAGAGACTGACCCTCCGAGGCTGACCAGAACCGACAACACAACAGCATGGGGGCATTCCCCGGAAGTCAAAATCCGAGTTCGAAATTGCAGGGGGGGAATATGGCCGTCATACACTTGTAGGGAGTGCAGAACGACATGGAAAGGCCAGGGAAATTCAAAGAGAGTGTGCGCGAAGACAGCAACCGCATCGCTGAGGATGAGAGGGCCCAGACGGGTGCGGAGGAGTTGCGTAGAAGAGTACGCAAGCAGTGGAAGAGCGCGACGAGCCGCAACGACGTGAGGAAGTGGGGGGAATGGGGGCAAGTGACGTGGGAACGGGGAGGAAGACGGCCGTGTGGAGCTGTTTCAGCGAGAACAAGCTTACTCGCGTCTCCCGCCGCACTCGCACACCAGTGCCATGATGAAATACAACCTAAGCAAGGTGAATAAGAATACATGAGTATGCAATGAGAAACTGCTAAAGGAGAAAGACGTACCCAGAATGCTCCGTCCCAACTCGTCGAGCACGACGACGAGGGACAGAACCTTTTCCCCCACACATAATGAGTGACGGCCAATGCACAAAAAGGGTGGGGAACATACCTTCTGCCCATTTACTGTGGGTGGTTGGCGGCAAGCACAACGTCGACAAGAGAGAGAGACCTCATCCGAGGCAGGGCACACCGAGCATACAGCATCGTGGAGGCGTTCCCCGGAAGCCCAAATCCGGGGTCGGAATGGCAAGAGGGGAATACCACCATCAGCCACTCGTAGGGAGTGCAGAACAGCATGAAGAGGCCGCGGGAAGGCGAAGAGAGCGTGCGCGAAGAGGGTACCACCACTGACGTCGAGGATACGGGGGCCTAGACCGAAACAGAGGAGTCGCAGAGGTGGGTATGCATAGGCTTGAAGAGCTCGAGCGGAGGCGAAAGCATGAGGACGTGGGGGCGAGTGACGTGGGAACGGGACAGAAGACAAAGACGGCCGTGTGGAGGTGTTTCCCGGACGTCCAAATCCGGTGTCGGAATGTGGGCAGGTGTTGGAGGCGGGAGGCGTTTCCCGGCCGTAGACGACGGCCGTGTCGGCGGCTTCCCCGGATGACCAAATATGGAGTTGGGAGTGTGGCGCATGGGTCAAGGTGCCGACGTGCATGTCCAGAAGGGTACAACGCACCTAGGAGGTGTGTGAGACAGCGAGAGAGCTGAGGAATGATGCTACGTACCTGTAGAGTACCGTGGGCGTCGTTGACGTGGCACCCCGCCAGGGTCGTGAGGCGTTTGCCGGACGTCCAAAACCGTCGTCGAAACGAGGGCCCGAGACGTGGCACTCACTGGAGACACCTCTACATGTTCTGTGAGCCTTATAAGAAGAGGAACATAGAGGAATGAACGTACCCTCGCTCGAGGATGCCCGACAACGAGTGGATGGATGAGGAGCTGGACCAACCATGTCAGAAAGAACACGAGTAGAAGAACGAGGGAGAGGCTCACCGCAAGAAACAGCGACGAAAGCGAAGAAATGGACGGCGGACGAGCATAGTGACGACCTACGAGGGGGGAATGGGACAGGAGGAAAGGTGTGAGGTGACAGCTTTTAAGGAAAAAGGGTGCCAAGCCTCGTGCCCAGGTTCCACTCACGATGGTCGAATTTGCGGCACTTTGGTTGCCCAAATATCCCAAACGTAAGCTCAGGATCCCACTCCTTGTTCCTGGAATCAATTTGACATATTTTCCCCGTGGAATCTTACGACGCTTCACCCCATTTTCTCCCTCTCATTTTCCTCCCAAATTCATTCATCTCCCCGAATCTGGATGCTATGCGCTGGCAGTGGTGAAGTTTTCGTTCCTGCTCCTACGTTGCCTCCCTCATTCATTTCGTCACCCAGCATCAGGTGTATTACCGTCCCCGTTCTTTACCCGACGACAATGGCATGTATCTTCTTTCTTTGTGCGTCTCTCCGCTATTCCCTGCTGCTTCGATGCCTCGCCACAGCACTCGAGTCGCCCATCTCGAGCTCGTTTGTTCAAATCTCTAGTACATCACAAGAATCCCTCTCCAGCTACCTAGTCCTCCCGCGCCAACGCTTGACCGTCGCGTTCACTCGTTCCAGAGCTCGTAGGCACCCTCTTCTCTCTATGCAAGTCCCTCACTTATTCGCTTCTATTGCTTCGTCCTGACAGAATTTGAGCTGCCCGTTTCTTCCCGACCATCTCCTCGAGTGCGCTTGTTTTCAGTCTTGGGTACGTGACCAAGGCCCTCCTTCTCTGCTCTGCTTTTGTTCCGTTTACCTTATCTTACCCAGCCCTCGCATCGCCGAGACTCTCAAACTCACAAGCATGTATCGAAGACAACGGCACGAGGTGAGTACGCCATTCTCTTGACTTATCGCACTCTTTCTATGCCAGCAAAGCGAGCTCGGTTGTCGTGATGACGCCGAGCAAGGAAGGAAGATAGTACAGCCCTAGCATAAGGTATGCGCCGCCCTTCTCAACCCGGCTTTCATCGTTCTGACGTCCTCTCTTGCAGCCTGCCGCACTCGATTCGGCCGCCTTCCCACAACTCCCGCACGAAATATGAAGGCTGCGCTCGCTGAGACGATTCAGGAGTCGAAAGACCAGGTTTCCTCATACATTTTCTGCCGTTTAACTCGCTACTTACTATCTTCTCGGGGCCGTTTATGAACGCATGAATAGCTTGTAACTACGAACCTCATTCGAGAATCCTGGCAGCGCTGAGGCGAATCTCGCGTGTTCAGTGCCGAATTTAAACGGTGGTAATCTGGGAAGTAAGTGCTCCTCCTCTTCTACGTTGTATGTGCGCTGCTTACTGTAGTGCTTCAGGTGTTCAGTAGGGTATTATCCGAAGAGGTGAGATCTCGCGCTCTCGAGAGTGTACCCCGCCGTTTGCTCCCTCCCTCTTTGAGTATCGCATTTAGAATACCGATGTCGTGTGTATTACATAGTTTAAATGCAACGGGTACCTTTGAACATGCGGATTGGGTGCTCTTCGAGCTTCAGAACCCGGCGGAAGACATTTTGAAGTCGATGAACTAAACATGATTCCGTAGCACGGGGATTCGTCGAAATCCCCGTGAAATTTGATTGAATCTCCTGCGTTACATAGAATTACGCCAGGAATATTGTATATAGACGTATTGAGGGTATATAGAAAAAGGATTCGGGGGTAATTTAGCCCGAAACGGGGCAGTGGAAGTGTGAGCACGAGATTACATAGCTAGGATCGACGATTCGGCCCAAACCAACTTCGATTAGTGCAGGCGTCGATGTGATAACATATAAGGCAAAGTAAGCGGTAATTCTGGGCCAGAATAACGTCATTATTAAGTGCCTCAAGGGATATAGTGAAGGGCACACCGGACGGAAATGGAAATCGACGAGCGCTTGGTACGATCTCCTCGAAGAACCGTACCAATGAGAACGAAATCCCATCCGTTGGGGGAGCAGGAACGGACTGCGCGGGTGCTCAAAGGGCGTCTGGACCTTCGTAAGTGTCGTATACATTCAGTAGTCCAAGCCGGAAAGGAGAAGGAACATACGAAGGGCCGATCTTCGTTACGGGGACAAGACCATCGCCTCGTCCTCCCAAGTCCAGATTTCGCTGGTTTTGCCCTGGAAAAAGATGGGTGTTTCATGCTTGGCAGCGGCTAGTCGGATCCGAAGAAGACCTGTCAGAGGAATCGGAGGTAAGGAAACGCTCGAAGGAAGTACGAAGATGGAGACTCACCCGCTGCTCAAACATGGTATTGCGACGAAACAGCAGGCAAATGCACATTCCATCGACATAGAGCGGACGATGGGACTGTCCCTACGCATTAATATGTGAGATACCAGCCGCAGACGGACGAACACAAGAACAGAACTTACCTCAACCCTCGAGCCGACCCTCTCCTCGATCCCCCCCTCTCCCTTCATTTCGCCCAAAGAACGCACAAACGTCCAGGAACCACCGCCCGCAGCCCATCACTCCCATCAAGGGCCGCCTAGCCGAGTGTTCGTTGCAGCCCAGAAGCCCTCTGCGGCGCTGCCTGGGCTGACTTTGTATGAGGAAGCTCGGGACGAGAGGAGCGCATTGGCGCTGTTCCTCCCGTAATTCGCTGATTTGGGGCGTTTGAGCTGGGTCGTTGGGGTGATTTGGACGGGCTTCTCGGGTGCGCAGTCGCCTTGGCAGATAGGTTTGGGAGGTGGATGGGAATGGGAGGATCTGAGCGCAGAGGATGCGACGAGAGCACACGGTTCGTTCTATTTCGTAGTCAGTGTGATTCTCCCGTTTTCGCTGGACTTTTGTACGTACTTCGTAGGACAATTGTAGAGCCCTCCTTCAACGCTCTCCAGACGGCCATTCAAGAGCGATAGACACGCCAACGGCGCAGAGACAGCGCCCAACGAGATGAGCAGGAATGACATCAAAACGAACACGATTTCCTATCTCGGACACTCCGACCTCGCTTAGCCCCGCCCTGCATCTCCCAATCCATTCAACAAACCATGTACGTACACCCCTTGGCTTGCCTCTATATAAGCCCCTGCCATTTGCTGGCACTTTTCCCCCATCACCCCCACTTCCCTCTGCGCTCCTCTCCTCCCTCTCAGGTAAGCTCTCCCGTCCGCGATGCCTTTGACGACGACTAACCACTTCTTTGACTAGGTCCTACGGCGCTGAAGGTGAGTTACTTTTGTCTAGAGCACGTGGCGGGCACTGACCTTGTTTATAGCCCTGGACGACGACCACGACGGCGGCGAGGTTTTTTTGCTCTTCCTTCATTGACGGTTGGTCACTGACTCGACGTTCGCAGCTGCTTGAGACGGCGATGACAGTGCTGTTCATGACAAGGTAAGCCTACGCTCGACGACTATGACAGTGTACTCACGAGATCTACCCCAGCGCCCTCCACCCAACCAAGCGACCTCAACGCAACGTGCGCCGCGACCTCCCAGTCCCACGAACGAAAGACAATCTTTCTCGTTGTCTGAGACGTTGAAAGGTAAGCCCCCATGTTTCATGACGGTGACGAAGTCCTTACCGTCTTATTTTCATTACTCGACGTCGACGACAGCTTGGACCCACCCTTCGACCTCCTACTCATCCATGCACCGTAGGCCGACACCCGACGCCCGACGCCCTCGACTACCGCCCTTATCTGTCAACGTCGTAAGCTTTCTTCGTCATGAAGCTCGCAACATGCTACTTACCTTGCCGCCGTGCAGCCTGACGTCTCGCCCGTCTTCCCATGGTCTCCGCCATCCGACTGCTCATCCGAGCACACCAAGAACGCCTTCGAAGGAGACGTCGGTGGGTTGGGTGTCTTATGACTGCCTAAGACGACGTGGATGGGGTAAGCTCGCGGAGCATTGGTGATGATGATAAGCTTACCCCTTTGTTTCCAGCACCGAGCAAACACCTATTCGCCTTTCGAGACAAGTAGGTCGCGTGTTTCCTGCCCTCCTACCTCCTACCCATTCTGACCCTGTCCCAGATGTACGGATGCCGCCGACGCCGCCGTACCTGTCCTCGTTGAAGGTAAGTCTCTGCACGACGGATAATGCAGCACTACTTAAGCTTACCTCGCCGCCACGCAGCTCTGTAACTCGTCCCTCCGACGTTCTCGGCCATGCTTCAAGTCTCCGAGCACACCGAGAAAGCTTTCAAACGAAGGACTTCCGTAAGTCATTCTTCCATGCTCGTTGCTTTGCTCGTTGACCAACGCCGTCCTTCTCCTTAGAGCCCGGACTCCAGTGCAAAGAGCTAATAGAAATGTGAGTACACATCATTGCATGATATACTAGAAGCTTACGAGGTCTATACTAGGTCCGTGCCGACGCTCGAAGACGTTTGTGGCTGTGGGTAACAGTGAGTAGACATTTTGAACGAACGAACGAAACGAGGTGCTTACCATTACAGTAGCTCTGCCACTTCACAACGGCCAACGCCCCGAAGCTTGGTCCTTGCGCCGAAGACGACATGCGCCTCATCGCCCTCGACACCGCTCGCGATTTCGCCCGTCGTCCGAGTACACCAAGAACGCCTTCGAAGAGGACATGGCTAGGTTGATTATGGTTCCGCACGACGGTCGCGGAGAGTGCGCGAGGCTACAGGCAGGGTAAGTACACTCTGTTACATGATGAAATGATCACTTACCGATGCTAAACGAAAGGAATCGCCTTCTACACTACTTCCGCCCTCTTCGAGCCCCCGGCGCCATGCCCTCGTGTTCGCTGTGCCCGATGATGAGGTGTACGGACGACATGCGCCTGCGGTACGAGTGGACGAGGCTGCTAGTCGTTGTCCGCGCTGACTTGAGGACTGAAAGCAAGGTGGGTGCAGTCCAATTTCAACGAGGGAAGAGACACTTACGATGGTTGTAGCGACCGCGGATACTGCCCTGATGTTCTCTCCAACGAGACACTCGTCGTCAAGAACGTCGCCGCCGCGTTGCATCGGATACGAGGAGCGCACGTAGTTGCAGGATGGGGAGGACGTGCTGACGTTGCTCTGAGCTTGGAGCCGCGGACGGGAAACGCAGAGGGCAGGGACGGAGGGAGCACATGGGGAAGGGATGAGTGGAGAGGCGGATGAGGAAGGCAGCCGCGGACGAGAGTCGGAGGGAGGACGGGAGAGAGAGGGATGGATGGCAGAGGCAGAGCACGAGTGACTCTGCGCATGGAGCGGGATGGGCAACGGGCAGAGGTCGCGAGAGGGAGGTGCGGTCGTGCAACGCGGATGAGAGTGTCGAGTCGAGCAGAGCGAGTGTGTCGAGTAGAAAGAAATGAAAGAGATGGTCTCACGAAGATAAGATTTTGAGCACGCGGTGGCTGTGGTGTGCCGTCTTTGGCAACATTCGTGCTGCAGCCTTGAGTCTCAGACAGCGACGTCCATTGTGCGGACACCAGCCGCGCTGCCCACCCACCCACATTCGCTTCCTCCTGCGCCATGCAGCGAGCACGGAGTATCGAGTTCATTCGCGAGAGCCTGACGAAACGCAACCGACGACGCAGTTTCAAGAACCTCTTTCAACTCCCCCTCTCCGCCCGATCATCCACCTATGGCTCGGCGACGACGACAGCCGCGGTGGGCTCGATACCAGCCGACATAGTGAGGGAGATTGTCGATCTGCTATCGCCGGCGGACGTACTGAGCTTCAGCTTGACGGTGCGTGCTGTGTCCTTTCATTCATACTTGGGTCTTGATGAATACGTGCAGTCGTCGCACTTGCGCGCCTTGCTCATGCCGGCGATGTACGACACGGTCACCCTCAAGTCGAGCAGGAACTGCAGAGTCACGCTGAACATGCTCCGCGAGAGGAGGGATATCTGCAGGCACGTCAAGAAGCTCGCAGTTCGCCCGAACTACTACCTTGCATGGCCCAAGCCGGACGAGCGGCTGCACGAAGACTGGGTCGTCGACATAATCGAGGAGATCTCGAAAGACCTGACGACGATGCACACCTTTGACTGGGATGGGTTGGAGCTGCCACGGGACTCGATATGGACCACCCTCCGCACAAAGTACGTAGCCATCCCGCACCACTTCTTCGCGTTCTCATTTCTCCCAGTTGTCCCCAGCTGAAGAGCGTCTTTTCAAACGTCGGCACGCTATCACTTAACCCTAATAGCAGCCTCTTCTCATTCTCCGACTTGACAAGCTTCTCGCTCATCGTTCGCCACGGGCTCGGCGGGAATGGTCGGTTGCGACCATCCAAATCGTTTGATTCTTCTAACACTCATCAACAGAGCTGTTCCCGGCCCTCGGCCATGCCTGATCGTTTCTGGGAGATGATCATCAACCGGTGTCCTGATCTCCAAAGACTCGCGTCTGCAGCTTCTCGTCGTCTGCACGCGTGTCGAACTTTGAGCGAATCACTGGAGGCAACTGGCCTCGCCTGCCACACATGACGCTCGGTTTCATTCGATCCAGTCTACTTACCCTTGGCCCTCCTCAACTCTAGGACCTGCCACAGAACGCTCGCTGGGGAAAATTCCTCAACCGCCATCACAGAGCTGAAATATATCCGCTTCCTGTACGTTCAAGCGCTGGGATGCCCCAGATACCATATCGAATGCATCTCTCGCCTTCTCTCTGCCCTTGCTTTAGAACGTTATCGCATTTCCAGCAACTCGCCGAATCTTCCTTCCACAAAGCACTACGAGACATAGACCTTAACTTGCGAGCTGTTACGAAAGCCGGCTAAGACCACCGTTTGTCCCATTCTTAAAAACTCATCAACCTTCCGAGCCTCGATAATCTGACGCACGTCTTCGACCCAAGCCGGCGACCTACACTCGTTCTTTAACTCAATCCTCGCGGCTGTCCAAGCTAAGCTTTCTTCATGTGTACAACGTCTTGCCGCTTGTTCCCGTCTCTCTCTTTTGGTATATCATCTCCGCTGAATGTTGAACACGCAGAAACCTTTAAAGCATGCTCATAAC
>MPNV01001572.1:0-13460 GCA_013376435.1 Cyclocybe cylindracea | reverse complement strand
TAAACAAAAAGAAAAGGTATTCCAAAATTCATTGCCATATTGGGAGGAAAGGTAGGAGAAAAATGTTTCAAACATCTTCTGGGTGATTTGACCCCAGGAATTGGAAGGGAGCCATAAAGTTATTGCATAAAGTATTTGAATTACATTGGCCTGATTTGTGGCAATGGATTCAAGAATTACTGTAGAAGCCATTCTTTATCCCTTCCGGATGAGTGTCCCCAAGGCACGCAAAAGTTATTTGAAAGAAATCGGAACATGCTCTTCAGATGACATTCAACAACCATTTTCATCTTTGTTATGTGGTTACATGAACTTTGTTTAAAATACATATCATGCTTCTTTTCGAGTGACTTTCTTGGAAACATCCTATAGTTATTTAAAATATTTTCCCCATTTTCTTCTCCAAGTCATTTGAAATGAAACTGAAATGAAATGGAATGAAATGGGGGACGTCCATAATGACGTCCCCAATGACGTCCCCAAAGATGTCCCCAATGACGTCCCCGAAGATGGATGTCCAGAAGACGTCCGAAAAGACAGAGCACACCTACCCTCCTCCTCTCACCGTTCCTGTGTCTAACGCCACCAGCTGCTCGACCTCCACCGCTTGCGCACCCGCCAACCTAACCATATGCATGCTGCCAACCTTGTTTCTGCCTTCGCCGCCGTTCCATCACCCTAGCCACACCAGACGCGATGGCGGTACGTGCCTTGCTCGCATGAAAGAACGCCGTCGATTCCGGCCTTGGACGTTGAGGTACATAGCCAGAATTTATTCTATGCTCAGGGTGTCACGCCGACGATCTGGTTCTGCAGGTCCAGGTACTAGGAGGTGGTCATGCTGCAGATCGGTAGTACGTTTAAACCGATCTTATGGCGACTCACCTGTTCATCTGTCAGCTGTCCCCGACATCCATGGCCACCCTCCACCCATTTGCAGTACTCGCGTCCTCCCGATGTTGTCCTGGCGCCCTTTCAGTCCGCACGATGCGCAACGACGCGCAAGTGCCAAAAATGTGGATAATGCGTCAACTCTGCCCCACAGGTGCAGAGGGCTGGGCTGGATGATGAGGTACACATGTGAGTCGTGCGGAGTTTGGACGATGGACTGATGCCTTGCAGTTGTGTTGAGAGACGGCACCGGACTGGGCTAGAGGTAAGTATGCCTCTGATCGAGTCTCATGGAATACAATACTTACGGGTTCGCTGTGAACAGCGGTGGGGGTCAACGCCCTTGGGATCCTCCCTTCCACTCGTCCCGACTCCCACCCGCGATTCGACATTGATCGGATCGTCCCGTTGCCAAAGCAGAAAGGGGCTTGCGGATAGACATGAGGGTTTAACTGTTGAGTATCGAAGAACAGAACCGTAGCGCTGGAGCTGGAAACAGGCCGAGGTACCTTAACAAATATCAGACGGCACGAATAGGAGAGAGATGATGGACCAGGAGGTGCAAGTATTGATGGGAGAAGGAAGGAAGCAGACAAAATGGGCAATCACGGATGGCACACAACGTCAGACAGGCAGCATGAAGATATGTTACGCCAGTGATCATATTAAGAAATTAAGAAACAAGAAAATGTCAGGAATACAGAGGACAGACACGTGGTAGCGGTACTCAATGACAAGGTATGCAATGAAACCAACGACGAAAAGAACTGACAACACGCAAGTCAACGATGACCCCGAAGACCTAGGATGACTGACTGCGAGGATGAGAAAGAGAGAATTGTGGTAGACGGTCAGACTCACCCCGTATCCTATCCACTGAACCTCGACGCACACCAGAACAATCCGAACAGAAGGCGTGTTGCTGATATTGGAAGAGGGAAACCTCGTTGTTGACTAGCTGTATGTAGTCCATAACGCGAGACTTGACAGCACTCATCTGCGTATGTGAGAACTGAGGAAGAGGAGCGATAAAACGAGGGATGGAGGCTCACCGCCTTGGGAGATAAGGGATGGCGCTGTGGTTCCCCAGATCGCAGATCAGCGTCCGCAATAACCAAAAGGTCGAAAACGAGGTCGTGTACCCCTCGTGTGAGGACTCCAGCAGAGTCGACAGAGGCATTAGGAGTTCTGGTAGCGTACATCTTGGCGGGGTCGACGGGCGACATAGTGGCAATTTTTAGTGTGGAACTGGGCGAAGGCAGCGGGTGAGATTTTATAGAAGCACGGTGGCCGCCGAGCCCATGGACAGACAAGGTCTGAGGTCTAAGAGACGGGAGGAGGGAGACAGAACAGAGGCAGGGGAGGCATGTTGGTGACAGAAGAAGGCCTTCGTCGTGCACCAGTCGGACTGGAAAGGTTCATTGTTGGTGCCAGGGCCTAGACAAATAGAGTCTTCATTTGTACGAGCCTCCTTTAGTAGGAAACTCGTTTCTATACCCTGGATTCGTCACAAAAATTCGCAATCGTAGCGATTCCCCACGCCCTCTAGCGGCGCTCGCTGATTGGCCTTAACGTCATCACGCTCGGGTCCGTCTCTCCATCTCACCGAGATCCGTGTTGTTGTACTTGTCAACTTGGTCAGCTCAGTCGGGCCTGGCGTGTTTAAGCAAGATGACAATGAGCACTAGCTATATTAACGCTGCTTACATCCAACGATTCTTGCGTGTTCACGAACTTGGAGGCCCGCTGCGTTCCCCAGCAAATTGGACCCCTCGCAACAACCAATCACGGGAAGTGAGTCCCAACGCGAGCGTGAGTCCTCTCGCGACGCAGACATACACCTCCCAAGCCGACTCGAATGGCAGCCCACAGGTCTTGATCGTCGGAGCGGGGAAAGTGTTGGAGTAGCTGCGAGTTGAAGGCTCTGGGCGTCTCATCCCTCATCGTGTGGAGCGTTGTGCCTCCATGATCTGCTTGTTGATGATGTGGTATAACTGACAACGACGTTGGATCCGTATCTCCCGTGGGCATCTTTGAATTTCTTTCCACCATCACCGTCCCACATTCTATCAACTTCTAGATTCCCTCCGACATGACCATGTACACGCCATCTCAGCAAACTTGCGAACTGGCTCGAAGCGCTGGAGCTGAACTTCTGGACGTCTTCGAACATCACTTCCCTCAAACAAGACCAGAGACGTCGAAATGAGCTACTATCGACAAGAATGGCGTTCAACGCAGGCTGGTAGTCACCACGTCTGTTCTGCAAGGTCTGGGCAGCAGAAGCCAAACATACCCGAGATCCTGGGAGGGTGCGCCTTTCGTTTTTCAAACGTGTTAACTCAAATCGCTGATTATATGCATCTGAAAAGGTGAATTCAAGGGCCAGGTTCTGCACTGACGCGCACAAGCGAGCGAAAGATCATGCAGCAAGAAGGTGTCGTGTCGGTGCTGTACTCTGGTACAGTGGTCCTGTGCGACGCACATCGATCTTGATTAATCAAGATCCTCTTTCTTCCACACACACGATATCTCGTTGACTGCTACGAGCACGGCGTCAACGTGACGATGTTTCCAGCGTGGTCTACATACATCATGTCGACCGAAAGAGTTGGGCGGTCACTTCAAATGCGAGAACATCTCGTCTCCTGAATTGGCGTTTTGGCTCAAATTCCGCGACCAGCCTCTACTGGGAAGACGGCCCGCCAGTGGACCATCGCTGATGAATTACTGCCTCTTCCCCATCATATGGCTACCGCCTCAACCAGCGTCGTACACTACGTGCTCAACTCGACAAGTGCGTTGTTTCTCGTATTTTCATTTTCAAAAAGCGATATCTTTCATTGTTGTCTTGTTCACCTTGCTGAATTTGCTCCCGTCCCTACCAGAAGCTGACAGTATACTTACCAGAGATCTGCTCGATTCACTGCATAAAGTTGGGTTCCGCACAACCTTGGAATCCACGATACCGGATTTGATTGTTGCGGAACAAGGCCGGCGGGTACTACCTGTGCGTATTGTGGTGCATTCAATTTTGCGAAAAGTCATAATCGTATCCGCAATCGCGTAGACACAGGAGGAAGCAAGCTCATCGCCGAAGCAAGATCAAGCTGAAGACCGACAGCGCGATCAATCTTAACCTCGGGTTCCTCTTTCGAGAATGGAAAGAGTTAGAGGCGGACGTTATTGTTTGGGCCAGCAGGTTCGTCTTTTGTTCCTTCTCACTCTGAGAACTGTCCGCCTCGCTCAAGTCGGTCTGGGGTTTGAATAAGGAAGGCGAGCTCAATGGAACGTGGAGGGATATAGGCGTCAAGGGCTTGTGGCGGGCGGTGGGTTGATAGCGTCGATTGGGCACGCTGTTTGGGGCTAAGGAGAGGATATGATAAGAGCTTAGAGCAGAGGTGTGTCGTACCGTTGCCTTTCTCCTCGCCATTCGGCTTCATCTTCCAACGTCTGCGTTTCTTCTTACCTTTTCGCCGTTGCCGTGCTGGGTTTCTTTCCTCATCGTCTAGTGTAGAACTTGGACTGGAACGTTACTCTCTCGATACTTTGACATTCTTATCCACGCATTCTGGAACTCGTTTCTTGCACTACGTCCTTTCTTTGGTGAAGAACTGTTTGCATCGGAACACTCGTATTATATATCTTTTGCTGTATCTATACCTATCTTCTTAAATCTTTTCTTTGGCTCGTGTACCGTGAATCGTCCTGTAATACGATTGTTTGACAACTATTCGGATAATCGAAGCACGAATCGTAAAAAAAAACAGGTCTTCCGACGATCAATATGGGTGACTGTCCTTTCGTTTTCTTTACCCCATACTCCTCTAGCTGCTCGAGAGGATGTCTGCAGTCCATAAACCACGCCGAGCACGGGGTGCAAGCACCAACACATGGTCCGAGTTGAAGGAGAGGCCAGAGGGTGGCGAGGACGAGTGCTGGATGTCAACACGACGGCGAAGGGATAGAAACAAAGTAAGCATGTCTGTGTCCACACGAAACCGATGATCGACTGACCTTTCTCACCGCTCCACCCGCAGTCAATATCCTCGCGCCGCCGTAGAATGAGAGCTAGTGCATCTGAGGGCTGATGGTGAGCGAGAGGCAGCGTACTTACTGGGTCTGGTGTATAAACGGACACTTCAGTCGGAAACCAATCTTATCTTATCCAGGACCGTGACGTGGCCAGGAAAGCCAATCAGCGGCCGTGGGTAGATCGCCACGATCCACGAGCGAATTTTTGTGACCGGATCCTGGGTAAGTATAGAAACGAGTCACCTACTTCGTAGGACTCGCGTAACTTGCCTGTACTCTCACGGCGACAAGGTCGGAGATGGATGTTGCTTGTCGATAGCATGCAATCCAAATATCTGACTCTCTGCGGAACTTGCCGCTTGAGTGGTATCTCCTTGTCCTCCCAACATCCATGCCATCCTCGACGAACGGCTCGCCATTGGCCGCACGCTAGGTGCGACTGAGCAAGTATGCATGGTAGCTTGCTACAACGGGTCGCCTACTACCCATTCAGCTTTTCGCGAAACGCCTGAGTGCCTTCCTTGCTCGCTAGCCGGACCGCGTCAAGCTTCTGCAACGTCGGCTTCAGCCATGTTCTTCCTTGTACGTCCGTTCCTTTGCCTGTGCCTGTTCTCTCGTCCTCTACCTCTGTTAGGCTTTTGTCGACACTTCGTTCCAGCAATGGCGTTTTCGCGAACGTCTGGGCGGCTTAGCCACGTGCCTTGCTCGGACCCCATTCCACTCAGATCCATCCCCGGCACTGACCACTATAGTATTATTTTCTGCGAACGTCCGGGTGGCTTAGCACTTTTTCCTGTACGTACCTTTTTCTTGCCGCTCTCCTTTCGTTCATCACCTCCGCTAGGCGTGTCCGCGAACGTCCTGGTGCATAGCCCCGTCTCCTCCTCGACGCTCCTTTTCCTGTTCGCCTGCGCTTCGACTTCGCCTTACCTATAACGTATAGATATGAATCGATATCGTCCTCGATGATCGCGTCGATGGCCGTTTCTGCGAACGTCGGTGGGCCTAGCCGTTCCTTGCCTCGGACCAGTCCCCTCATGGGATCCATCCTCAGCCATGACACTCTCGCCTTCCCTGGCGGACGCCCTGTGCATAGCGCGTCCTTCCTCGTACAAGCTCCTTTTCCTCGACGTGCCTCCGACTTCGTCTTACGAGACTTTCGTCCTTACCTACGTATAGTTATCATTCTATTATCGTCCTCGGACGATCGCGTCGATGGCCTTTTCTGCAAACGTCCGGGTGACGTAGCCATGTTTCCTACTTGTACGTACCTTTTTCTTTGCCTGTGCTTGTTTTTTCGTCCTCACCACCGTTAGGCACTTCTTTTGCCTTTTCGTCCTCTCGGCACGCCCTGGTGCTAAGTAATGCGGTTCTCCTCCTCCAACCGATAATGGCCCTCTTCTTCGATGTCTGGGGTGCACTGCCCACTTTTCTCGGCGGCAAGCGCTGGCGCAAGCACCCGCGTTGTCAAGTGCCGTTCGCATCTTGCTTCTTGCCTACGGATGCCTTTATTGTCCTGTCCATCCCCTCACTTTCCATCTTCCATCCCGTTCGCTTCAGTCTATGACTCTTTTGTAACCTTCTTTCTTCTTCCGCTCCTACCATCGCGGTCTATAGCAGTCTTTTTCTAAATGACGTGCCACCGCAGCTATATAACACAGATTTCGTTGGCGTCTCTCCCCAATAACATCTTTCGAGGCGCGTGTACTACAGAGGCTCCATTCTCGTGAACACGGCCATGAACACTCGCGCTTCCCGAGCCCAACCCACGGTATTCCTCTCTCTTGATACAGCCAGCATCCTTGATCATTTACTCTGCTGCCGTTCCAGTCCCAGTGCCGCCCAATCAACAAGCCGTCTTCTCATATGTTCTGCGAACTGCGTGATGCGGCCACCATCCAGGTCTGTCCCGTATCCGGGTCTGTCCTTACTCATCTCACACCCTTGTTCACGTCAACCTTAGTCTTTGAACATCTCAGCTAGTTTGTTCGTCCGGGTCTCTGCTATCCGGCATCCCGACTCCCGGTCATTTGCTTCTTTCTGTGTATCTTCAGTGGTACGACTCTTTCGTGGTTCTAGGATAATTTGACTCACGTCCCTTGCAGGCCGACTTTCGATCCCCAAAGATCATCTTCTTTCACCCTGGTCACCGGCCGGAGTCGACGAGAGGTAGCGACCTTTGCTCAGTCAAGGATGACGGCCCTCCATCCACAAACTCGCCTTGGACTTGCAGACGGACAAAACTGGATATGGAATCTGCGAGTCACATATGTCTGCGTCTTCGCATTTTGCACGCTCGCAAAAGACACTATGGTATTGGTTCGCGCCGACAATGAAATGCCTAGTCATATCCTGTCCAATCTTCCTTTGTGTTTCTACCCTGTACTTACTTCAGCCCTATCCACCCAATCACGATCACAGCCTATCCTCAACTCCCTAAACTATCGCACGGTCTCCGGCTGCCTGCAGTGAACTCTGAGCACATCAATGTCTGCACCCGAACCATTGTACGCGTTCGTTACAGGGAGCCCTTTGCCTTCAAAGAAAGCCATTCTCCAGCATTCGTTGCAGGAGCCCTTTACCTTCGCAGAAATGCTTGTACGCGGTGGAATGGTAGTTGGCACCGACGTAACGGAGGGAAAAGTCGCCTGCATATCAAGTTAACGCGAAGGTTGTCATGCGTGGAGATACTCGTACCTCCCGTTCTTGCTGCGGCATATTTCCCCTTACTGGTCGAGTTTGTCGCAGGCCACGAGCAAGCACTGGTTGGAACTTCGACAACCGGATTGTAGTGCTATCGCCCACACTGACGTTTGTGAGTGGGCGGAATCGCGCCGCTTCTTTGGAGGGGCGTATGGGGAAGGCTATCCTTGGCGACTACACCCAGAAGCAGACCTTGCAGAGAGAGTTGATCTCCATCAAACGGCGCCAGGACGTGACGCGGACGTCGTAGAAGCATGATTACGACAGGCGTTGATTACCAGCGGGTGCCACTGTGATCGATACTCCTGTAGATCTGCCAGTCCTTGGTGAGTTATACTGCTCAAGAGACTCAGGCATCGAACTCACGTCCAAAGAGGAACAACTCGTATTCTCTGATCCCACTGTCAAGGGGAATAAAGAAGACGAGGTGTACGTCTACAGTTGGTGGGTTGGTGTCGGAACTCATATCTCTGCTGAGAGCGTCTGTCGAATTCTCCCCTTTATATTTTGTTAAGCTTTTTTTGGACAAAGGAAAACAAGTCTCATTCCTACTTTTTGATCACACTATCACTTCACAGCATGACGCATGGGAATCGGGACAATTGCAGTCGCCCATCAATCGTAACCAGCCATTCCGAGTCGCCGAGTGGCTCAAAGCGCAAGGCGGGACTAACTTCAAGGCGGAAACCAAACTTCCTCCTGTACTTCCATCATCTCTACATGGCTCCTCAGATTTGGTCAGTGTTGTGTTATTTTCCCCGTTACACATGCTGATCCTGACTCTTAAGGAGTCTTCTACTGACTCCAGATGCAACCCGTACTATTGTTGCCGACCGCACCATTCACCTCACGAATGCTGCTCTCTCAGATAAGATTTCTGAACATATGAGTCGTACGACTATTCGCCTCATCTACAAGCTGTCCGACGAAAAAGAGGCAAAAGAGGTGTTGACAATCCTCTGTTCTCTCATCCCCAGCAACAATGCTTATCTTTCCACCTGTTGATTCGTTGCCTGACATATTTCTGTGCAGATCGAACAATGTACACTCAATATCATTATTCCTCGTGGCCAACATTTTCCTGGATACATCGTTGGAAAAAGCACAGTGAATAACACCAGCCCGCTGTGCCGACACCTCTTATACTGCGCTAAGCGAGTATCTTTCTCACAGGAGTACTAGTAAGTGGCTTGTCAGTATCGAGAAAGTATCTGATGTTTGCATAGACCGCGACTCGAAACTGCTGTCACAGCTCGTGTTAGCATCCGAGTGACCACTCACATAGACCAACGGACGCGCCTTGCCCCCTCACGAGTGGTCAACCAAAGCGACGCAAGTTATCGTTCGGCCGCGATGATCGGAAACCGCTGCATCTTCAAGGCACACAGAACTACTACCAAAGACTCCAACACGAGCAATTGCGCGGCCCGCAGCCATCAAATCCGCGACAGTTGGGTACGCCTGCACCTTGCTCATCATCTTCCCGTCACAACCTGCCGGGCACAGTCGTAACGGCACCTGCACGTGTACTTCCAACAACCTCTACGGTGCTATGGACCGGCCCTCCGTGTCTTACGAGGATGGACCTGTGGGGTCAGGCAACATGTTTGTGTGCAAGGGGCAGAGTGTCCAGGTTCGATTCATATCCAAGTTCAAGGATCCCAAGAGCGGCAACGAAGTGGTTTATGAGTCCAATCGGCTAGGGGAACCAGTGAGTTTTATTATTCCTATGGTTTAGTGTGGGCTCATTTCTACGATTTCAGTACGTTTTTTCCGTCGGTAGTGAGGAAGTCTACATACTATGTTCGAGCCTAAATATCCGTTGTTCTTAACAGTTTCAGCATCGGAGTTTGTGGTATGCGCGTTAGGAGGGTAAGGGAGATAACAATTCCACCTGAGCTAGGCTTTCCGATTCCGAATCACATTCCGTCGGTTCTGGACGTTCGTAGTCGTGCCCCAATTCAACGCTCATTATTGGTGAGTGTTTACTCTTTCTTGTTAGATAGACTGACTGCTTCGCATCCAGAATGCAGCTATTAATGTCGTCGACCTCGGTGGGCCCTAAATTTACTTGAAGCAATCATCCAAACTATCTACATATGTGCTCCTGCCTCCAACTTACTGTGCGCTTTCCCCATCGTGTACCGGTTTTCTAGTAAATGACTTGCCTTCAATCTCTGGTCTTTATATTTCAAAATCTGTGCTATCCCTGCACTTGCTGTTGGTGGTCACAAGCCGTTCCTTTGAAGAAGATCTCTTACTGTCGGACTCTGCATCCCGAAATCCTGCTGACATTGGTTATAATAATATCATGTGTATTGTAAAACCAGGAGCAATTAGTCAATTAGTCAAGTGTGATCTATTTAATTACAGCGAAGCAGCGAAACGAAACAAGGAAACAGCAAATAAAACTATGAGGATAGCTAGGCCGGGCAAAAAGGCTAACCATTTCTCTGGTTTGATAGTAGAAAGTTCATGTGACTGGACAGACGCTGAATTTAGGTAGGCATAAATCGATGCCGGACTGAGGACCACCAAGACACGAAGACACGTACGGGGTACTTTTAGCGACCAGATGTTAACCGTTGCCTCCCCAAGGATTTCGCCAGTCCCAGATGCAAAAAAAGAGGTCCGAGTTCTCTTGTTGTGGCATTCCTGAAGCAAAGGACTACCGGTGAGTTAATCAGAATCATGATGGATCACAGAAATTTACCGCAATACTTGTGATAAAGGCTTTATCTGATGCGTCAATTAGAATGGCTGGAATTCAAGTGCAGGTTCAACACGGACCATAGTGGTGAAGAAGCTGCATCGGAACTTCATCATCAAGCTGCCACAAACCACATACTCCACGTCGACTACCTGAGAGTACCATCCTTGCTCCACGCGAAAAGAGGACGGGTATCGGCCGCTCGTATCCGCTTGACACCGGCTCAAATTCAAGAGTGCGGACCTGGCCATTGAGTTCGAGATTATATATCTGAAACCCGCAATGATGATTTGAGACTGCTAATAGTCTCTGATCACTAGAGAGAGATGCAGCAGCTCTGCGGAATAGATCAGACACAAATGGCATGGTACACAATCAACAGCACATACATGAGGCTAGGAAAAGGAAAGAGCCTGATTGTTGTGGCAGTTTTCACATCCCAGATACTGAATACAGAGCATCGGGCTCTGGGTGAATGCGTGCTTGGACAACCTGAACAGGGAAACTATGCACATACACAATGCCATGATAGAAATATGTAGCAATCAACGCATCCGATCCCCATGACGCAGCCCAGTGTAAAGAGGTTACGACCACGTCTTTCTCTGATCCCTTCACGACTTGAATAGGTGGACTGGGGAGCAACGCGAGGAGGTCAAGATCTGGAAACGCTTTGCGATGTTAGAGAGGAACGGTATGGTATCGGCATCAAACATGTCCTCACTCTGTCGTAAACTAGTGCGAAAGTTGCCAAACGAAGAGACACAGATTTCGGATTTGTCGGCAGTTGCAAGCTTCCCTGGTCGGGGGACGATGTATTCAATGGCACAGGAGTGAATTCGGTAAAAGTGACAGTCTAGGGATTTCTGAAGCAGGACTGTTGGCGCTGGTCATCGTGCAACACAACGTGGCACATACCTGTCCAGATTTGATGAGGAGAACCCCTCCGCAGTTCACCCCAGCGACAAGAATATAGTCGTCGATCCAGGCAATCGATGTGAACGAGAAGGGTCGTTGTAGAGGCTCGTGTAGTGGCAGGCCCGTAGTTACACTCCAGATGTTGATAAGTCCGTCAAGGGAGGCACTCGCAAGCTTCGTCCCGCTGGGGTTGAAGGAAATCCCGGAGATGGCATCACGATGGCCAGATAGTCTAAAGGAGTGATTGAGCTGGACGGTCATGGGAAGAGAAATGGTCTGCAATGGTCTGCAACCGGCGTCGAGCGCGCAGGAGGATCATAAATACAAACCCCTGGTGGCATAAACCGGCTCTGGACATAGACGAGGGACAAGAGGGCCCATGGAAAACGTACATGGCAATGGAGAACAACGGACAAAGCAAGGACAAAGCAAGAGCAAAGCTACCCACAAAGTCTACCCATAAAGTCTGAACGTTACTCACGAAGTCTGAACGTGTCTAAGCCACTGATTATCAGCTGTGGACCAACCTTTGTCGCGTTGTCGGACTTGGACCCGAATTCATCGTGTTTCTTTCCCTTCAGTGTGGCGGTTTTTTTCTTTTCTTATGGCATTCGTTGTCTCGGCCCTCGAGCGTTTATTCCAAGTAGATGGCTCCTCTTCGCTCTGGCCCCGTTCCCATCGCTATAAGACTGGCATGAGAGAAATTGGGCACCAATCCATCTTGAAAGTCCCTTGCCGATTTCTTCAACGCCACTAATATGTCAACATCGACGGGTCGAGCGCAATGTTACTTGCGAACCTCAGGTCGCTCACACTCTAATCCCGCCAACAGCAGAATGCAGACGAACAGTGTGCGGACTGCATTATTTTGTTGATATCATGACTTCAATCTAACGCCACCAAGGGTCGAAATGTCCAAGAGGTCCAAGAGGTCGCCGAAGAGAGCGACGCTTTGAAAGCTTCCATCAGTCGTGTGAGTAATATACATTTGGTGTGGACCTGAGACCGATAACTAAGAGAACGGTCTAGATTCTGGAAGCCTTCCAGTGTGCTGGAAGGTGCGAAATATGCTTCGATATGATGACAGAGCCATTCGCGTGGGTCATACTGGTTCGATCAAC
This sequence comes from Cyclocybe cylindracea, assembly GCA_013376435.1. Classification (NCBI taxonomy): domain Eukaryota; kingdom Fungi; phylum Basidiomycota; class Agaricomycetes; order Agaricales; family Hemipholiotaceae; genus Cyclocybe; species Cyclocybe cylindracea. Next base: position 1,082 of record MPNV01001572.1, on the reverse strand, counting down.
TTTGAGCATTTGAACAACCCGGTAACAGGTTGAACGCGTGTGGTCATAGTTTCTGCGGACCATGCCTGCACGCTCATTGCGCGTCTCAGCTGGTTCAAAGATTGCGGTCACTGCACTTCATGAAGGCCTGGGGACGACCGCAATTCGATTGCCAGCAGGAACCAGGATCGTCGGCACATCTCACAACAATCATCGGAGGGCTCGAGTCAGCTGGCTGCAGTCCAAAAGAGGTGCTCAGTTATCATTGCCCTAAGTGCCGTCAAAAAATAGTATCAGCTCCTCGGAGGAATCACCAGTTACAGATGGTGTTAAAAAGATTCCAAGAGGCCAGGGCGACGGAGAGCGACAATATGCTTCAGAACACAGAGTCAGGATTAGAGGACAAGGATTATTTCAGGTTTCTGTGGGTTGATTGAAATTAATTATAAAGATATCCAATGTAAGATAGCACATGTACGCTGCGTCTATTTGGCACGTTTCCGCCAGGATATGCGGAGTTTGGGCGGATATGACGATAGTGTTCTTGTGGTGGCGAAATCCTGGTCAGGGTATCGGGTCGCGAAGAGGATAGAAGGCAAGTCTTTGGTCTGGCAAAGTTGCATCGTCTGCCGCAAGAATTCGCGAACCATCATATCGAGTGACAACATGTCGGTACCGGAGGGCATGCCTGCAAATGGGTGATAAATCAGCGATGGTGTCCTGATGCATCATAGAGGACTCACCGTAGTACATCAGGAGATATGGAGATGTTCATTGGAGGTCTGATGCGCAATGCTTCTAAGGTGGTGGGTTCCAAAGCGGCAAGATAGGAAGGTTTATAAAAATTGATTGGGAGGCCTATGACAGCGTTGAGAACATAGGTGTCAATTCTATTCCCTGCGACGCGATGGCGGGGGAAAGCACCAGGCCCAGCGCGATGGGTGCCTCCAAACCTCGTTGAGAGATACAGCCAGTCTAAGACCTTGAAAAAGTTACGCAATGCCGGATTCCGCCACGCCATGGTCGTAATCGTATATTGATTATGTCCACCATCATGGGTGGACTCATCACCGCTGTGGACTGAGAGTGGCAAGCTTTTCAGG
>MPNV01002152.1:339105-376303 GCA_013376435.1 Cyclocybe cylindracea | reverse complement strand
AATGGTTTCCATACAATACGTCGCAAAATTGGCGGACAGACGCATAGGGAACGTAGCAAGGATTTCAGGGCCTTGACGAGGGTGCCGATCCGTATTCGTGTATTCTGGAGAGCTAGTAAAAGACTCTCAATTGGAGGAGGGCGGATACAGACGTCTTCGTAGAGGAATGTAAGACCGCTATTGAACCATACTGCAAACTGAGATGATGCTCTTCTTCAGTCGGCAGCGCAACGCGACCAGGGAGAATAGGCCCCGAGATAGAGAGGGACTAGTAGCCAGCTGGGTGGATCGCGCGTTGGAAAATGGAGTGCCGATTCTGGAGGAAGCTCGGGTGTATATGGGGAGCCGGACGCATGTTGGTGCCTTTCGCTTTGCCCTCGATTGCGTTCCTTCGCATACACATCGCCGACACCCGTCAAATGCCACACGATCATCGAAAGTATCCCGCAATATATTACCCACCTCGAGGTATCAGGCCTTCCCTTACAGCATCTACCTTACCTCAGCGTCACGCTGAGATCGTTACGCCTCCATAATCCCTCTACCTCGCCTGAATCGGCCCTCCACACGAAAGTAGCGCTTCCGTGCCTGTCATCGCTAGTCCTGGTGCAAAGTCCAGTGCAAGACGGAGGAGCTGGCCTTAGGTTTCTCACCCAGAGTCTAGACCTACCCAACCTTTCAAGATGCACATTAGATTTTCCATATTCGCTGTTCAGACGCGAAGATCCAGTTGCGGAGGCTGTCGTCGAATTCCTGATACAGCATGGAGGCAATCTCATGTTCTTGAATGTCGCGTACAGTTTTGCGAACCTCTCTGGCCATCTGCATCCCTTGCACCTGTATTGTCCCCTTCTCGAGCATTTCGTCATGCCAGTCTCTGTTGTTGCCTGGAACATCGACTGGATCGGCGCTTTCAAGCATCCCACCCTGCGGCATATTGATTTCATGCATCCACCCATCGCTAGCGCAAGCGACACCCTGGGAGAAATCCCACTTCTACGCAGCAACCTGCCCGCGTTGCAGAGTGCGCGGCTGGTAGCAGAACTGCCTCGAGTCTCGTACCGATGGTTGCAGGAGTTCCCTCCCGGCGCAGTCAAGACAGCTGATCAGCACTTCGCGATTGATTTTTATCCCAACAAGCTCCTCCACGGTATCGATTATGTTTACCTGCTACGCCCGCAGTGGAGTGCGTCTGGATGGAAGTGCCACGACGGTGTTATCTCCACTTTCCGGGAGTTGGACTGGCCTGAGGTGTGGAGTGAGCAACGGGGCGATGGGCTTGTGCTTATTCTTGCCGATCCCGAGTGGGACGATTTTCACGATGACCAGTCCGACCCCGAAGATGATACATACGTGTATAAAACGGACTCTTGCGAAGAGTCAGATGCTTCGAGTTCAGACGAGGAGATCGATGGAGGCCGCCAGGACGATGATGTTGTGGAACTTGCCTTGGAATCCCAGGAATTCCTGTAAATTTTAAGTATGTGCAGAATTGAAATTTGACACTGGCTTATTCTATTTACTAACGACCCTTAATTCCTCTGCTTACGCAGTGCAGGCAATGGATACCGTAGTCCCTCAGTACCACCTTCCAACTGCGGCCGCAGACATGCACATTTCCACGATGTATTTGTTCCCAGAGTGCCGCAATGCATGCAGTTCTCAAGGCTGGAATCTTTTAATCTGTCATAGAGTCGTTTTAGCCACAAAGCAAACCTCTGCTATTGGCCCTCGATTTTCGAGAATTGAAGGGGAGTATTGTCAACCAGAGCGTTCCTGACGTGAAGAAAAAAAACAGACATGTCGATCTCCAGTGTTCACCACTTGAGGACGTCAATAAAAACCATAGGGAGAAAAAGAGTAAAAGCGTACTAGAAGCGTTCAAACAAGTTTAGAGGAGACCATAACTGCGGAACTTGCTGCATGGAGGCGGAATCAATTTATCCGGGCCGACAGCTCAGTACCCGCAGTATTAATTTGAAAAGAATTTGAACTAGCACTTCAGACTCTAATTCCTGTCTTTGCATAATGTCTTATACTTCTGACCTGCTGGCGGCAGCAAGGCGTCAACGTGCTTGCGATATGTGCAGAAGGAGGAGAGGTCAGTCGTGTTCTATTGTTTGCGAGTGGCCAAGTGAACCAACTCCTTTCGACAGCTCGTTGTATGTCACTTCTGAACATCGCAGGCGTCTCAGATTGCTGAATAAAGTCGAAGGCGACGGTACATATCAGTCGGGGGTGAAATGTTCCAACTGCACTATCCAGGGTTTCTCATGCACGTACGTGGAACAATCCTCGGTAAGCCTAGTCCCCTGCGCCTGTTTACCAAATCCCTGCTTACATGGCTTTCAAGAGGCGTAGTACTTCAAAGAAGTACGGAGTTGTTATCCTTGTCGTGGTATGTTGCTGATCAGGACGTAAAGATACGTTTCGGGTCTTGAGGACAGACTGCATGAGCTAGAGAAGGCTCTCCGAGCGGTGCGCGTCCTTTTTTCCCTCTCCCGAATGTCGATCAATGCCGAATAGCTATGTCCAGATGAGGCGAATTACGAAAACTGGATCGAATCGCTAAGCGAAGACCAAGACGATACATCCCCTCAAAGCACGTCCAGGGCTACATCAGAACTGCTCAAGAACATCGCCGCTGCTCGAAAATCTCACCTCGATGACTCGCCCCACTCCGGAGACGACGACGACGACGATTCTGCCGTCCTCGCAAGCAGCCTACAAACCGATCGGTTCTTTGGCAAGTCCAGCGGGGAGGAGTTCGTCCGGACGGCGTTGTCCATAAGGCGGCAGTGTATCGGCGGGCATGGGCGTCCAATATTGACCAATCGACGCGAGGAGTTCTGGATCCCTCGACCGGTGGGTGATGCCTATTTGGTCTCTCATTCCTTTTTTTATAATATATCTCCAGTGGGAAATCAAACCCAACGTCGTCTCCCCGCGTTGTTTCACCTTCCCAGAGCCTGATCTTGCGAAAGATCTTGTCGAACTTTACTTCTTGCACGTGAACCTATTTACCCCCCTCCTACATCGCCCGACCTTCGAAAAATCGCTACATGACGGACTGCACTACACAAGAGAGGGCTTTGCCGACGTCTACCTTCTTGTCTGTGCAAACGGTGCCCGGTTTTCATCCGACCCTAGGGCACGCTCTGACGGGGAGGATTCGCAACTGGCGGGGGGCTGGAAGTGGTACAACCAAGTCGAAACAGGCAAAACGGACTTCCTCTCTTTGCCGTCTTTGTACGACATACAAGTGGCCTGTGTAAGTAGTCCTTTGTTTTTCTGTACCATAGTACCGAATTTGATGTGGCCCTTCAGCTGAGGATTGTGTTCATCCAAAATTCGTCCTCACCGATGGTCGTTTGGCCCCTGCTCGGCATAGCCATTAGATTAGCGCAGGACGTGGGTGCCCATCGACGCAAATCAACGAGGCCGACAGTTGAAGATGAGCTCTGGAAGCGAGCATTCTGGCAAGCTTGTGTCTCTCGAAAGGCCTTGAACCCTCAGGCTAACAGTCTCTGAAAGGATCCTTTTCTCGGCCGATAGAACTATGTCTATCTCGTTGGGCCGGCCGTTTATTATTCAAGAGGAAGAGTATGTCTTTGGCTTCTCCATATACCCCCGCAGACCATAATTCGTTTCAGTTTCGACCTGGATTTGCCCATCGACTGCGACGACGAGTACTGGGAACATCCAGACCCGCAGAAACGGTTCAAACAGCCGCCAAACAAACCGTCCTTGACAGCTGCGTTCATTATGTTAGTCAAGCTCACGAGGATTTTGGCACACTGTAGTCGTGTCATTGTGCGTCTTCTCAGTCTCAGTTTTACGATAATCGAGTTGAGATGAATGCCATTATAGTATCCCATCAGTAAAGCGTCAATCTCCCTAAGATTGGTTGATAAGTACAGCAGATCAGACTTCATCGCAGAGCTAGATGCGAATGTGGATCAATGGCTCGCGTCGATGCCACCTCATCGTAAGCGCTCAGTGTTTTCTTTCAAACTTCTCACTCACTAACGCTTCTTCTTTTTGAATCAGTCCGTTGGGATCCAGAGAACCAAGCCAGCGACACATTCTTTCATCAATCCGCGATGCTCTACAGCTTGTGCTACTTCACGCAGATATTCATACACCGTCCGCCCATGATATCACTAAAGGGCCACCTACCCCCGAAAGCCTTGGAGGCGCTCGGTGCTTGCAGAAAGTCAGCGCTTGCGTGCATCGACGTCGCGGATGCTCAGCTTCAGCGAGGTTTGCCTCCGCCGCCGATAGGTCAGGTGTGTATTGGCTAAGACATCTCAGGATCTCTTTCTTACGGTTTCTTTGCAATTTCCGAAGATGGCCACGTTTAATTCTTGCCTTGTCCTCCTCTTGAAGATGTATGGCGAGAAAGCTAATTCACAACCGGGATCCCCGTCGGCGTTGAAGGATGAGAATTCCGACTTGGAGCAAGTGCAGAAGGGCCTGCGCATCCTCAAATCCCTCGAACACGTGTGGATCCATGCAGGCAGGTTTTGGTGAGTCATTGACACCCTGGTTCCCGATGAGCGAATTTTTTGATCTGAAGGATGTTTGGTTGTTGAAATAGGGACACACTTTCGTCGCTATTTCCAGAGTTTAAACCCCATGAACACGAGCTCGAAAGCACCACTATGCGATCACCTACTTCTCCAGTGCATGTCCATGCCCCTTCACACCTATCCGATCTCCAGGGGGACCCTGGAAGCGGCCTGTTCGGCGACCTGCCAGCTTCTCAGCAGAATACGAAGACAGAATTCATTACTCCTGGGATGTCCTTGCCCGGGAATAACTCGTGGGACCACGTCATCGGTGGCTGGCCGGGTCTATATCTTGGGGACGAGGACAGCACCTCGTCCGACTTTCTTCCAGGCGGCGTACCCGCATTGTCACCGGATTCTGCAGCACCAATAGCGGGGCCTCTCAGCATATGTAGCACTCTCAGCGACATGTCGGAAGTCCACACTAACTCGGGGACACCCAATCTTCTAGAACACAAGGCATATTGTTCTCGAGGTGGCTTGTACGGTGATGAAGGTTTGGATGAGAACGATATCTTTGGCATGTGGGTTAATGCGCCACCCGATCTTGAGTAAGTTTCCGTTTTCGCATTTGACAGACCCACTCGAATTCCGTGGTACAGGGGAAGTAACTGGCTAGGTAGATGATAAGGACGATTAATGAGCGAGGAGCTGCGTCAATTTATCAATAAACCCGCTTGATGCATCCACCTTGAGTCGACTTCGATGCTTCTCCAGAGTTGGCTTGTCGGATAGCTGGTGCATACCAGCATCACATTCACATAAGCGAGATTACTAAGGTGGGCCGGGCGCGGGCCGATGAGTATTTAGTGCTACCGCTTCAATGTTTCTCTTGTCTTTTTCTAATGTCTATTCCTCCTGGATTGTTAATGGAGGCGAAATGTCAGCGCGCTTGCGATATGTGTAGAAGGAGAAGAGGTAAGTCGCCCAATTCTTCCTTTTTGTCCCCCCGTCAAAGCTAATACCCGTAGCTCGCTGTATGTCGTGTTGAAAACCTAGCAGTCATATCGGTTACTGAAGAAATTTGAAGGCGATGGGGCCTATCAGGTCGGCAGCAAATGCTCCAATTGCGCTAATCAGGGGTTCTCCTGCACTTATGTAGAACAATCCACGGTAAACCTAATCTGTCGGACCTGTTGTCCATATCCCTCCTTACGCGTTCTCCCAAGAGGCATGCCCCTTCAAAGAAGTACGGGATTTTGGCGTCTGCATTGTATTGCGCTGATCAAGGTGTCCAGATACATCTCGGGTCTTGAGAATAGACTACAAGAGCTGGAGAAAGCTCTCCGAATGGTGCGTGTCCATTCCATGCCTCGAAGAATGTCTGTCGACGCCGAATAGCTATGTCCGGACGAGACCAATTATGACGTCTGGGTTGAATCCTTTAGTGAAGACAAACACAACATCTTCCCTCAAATCTCGTCCAGGCCTAAAGTAGAACCCCTCAAGAACGCCACCTCTGCTGGAAGATTTCCGCACGAGGGCTCATCGCCCTCCAGGAACGACGAAGACGAAGACGATTCAGCTGTTATTGCAAACAGCCTACGAACCGACCGTTTCTTCGGAGAGTCCAGCGGGGAAGAGTTGGCTCGGACAGCACTATTCATGAGGCAGCAATACATCGGAGGACATGGACGTCCAATATTGGCCAACCGACGGGAGGAGTTCTGGATGCCTCGACCAGTACGCAATGCCCTTTCTATCTTTCCTTCTTGACTTCCCTGATGTATCTCTAGTGGGAACTCAGACCCAGAATTTTCTCTCCCCGCCGTTTCACCTTCCCGGAGCCCGACCTTGCGAAAGAACTTGTCGAGTACTACTTTTTCCACGTCAACCTATGCACGCCCATCCTCCACCGGCCGACCTTCGAGAAATCTATCCGTGATGGGTTTCACTATACAAGAGAAGGGTTTGCCGATGTCTACCTCCTAGTCTGTGCCATCGGTGCCCGGTTCTCATCCGACCCGCGAGCGCGCGCTAACGGGGCCGACTCGCGGCTCGCGGCCGGATGGCAGTGGTATAACCAAGTTGAAATTAGAAAAATGCCCCTCCTTTCTTTGCCATCTCTGTATGACATACAAGTGGCGTGCGTACGTCGCCTCTCGCCTCTCAATTCCATTTATTGGAAGTGATTTAAAATGTGGTTCTGTAGCTGAGGATCGTATTCATCACAAATTCGTCGTCGCCGATGGCCGTTTGGCCGCTGCTTGGGGTAGCTACTCGGATGGCACAGGACGTAGGTGCCCACCGGCGGAAATCGACCGCTCCGACGGTCGAGGACGAGCTCTGGAAAAGATTGTTCTGGTGAGCGTTGTATTCCTGAGCCGCTGTCTTTCACATTGAAGCTAATGCTTCTGAAAGGATCCTCTTCTACGGCGACAGACTTATGTCGTTATCCATGGGGCGCCCACTTATCATCCAAGAGGAAGAGTAGGTCCTTTACACTTCACGTGCTTTCAATGCTCTTCTACTGATTACAATGCCCTTCAGTTTCGACTTGGACTTGCCTATCGATTGCGATGACGAATACTGGGAGCATCCAGACCCGCAGAAACGGTTCAAGCAGCCACCAAACAAGCCGTCCTCGACAACCGCATTCGTTTTGTCGCTCAAGCTCATGAGGATTTTGGCCACCTGTAGCCGTATTATCGTTAGTTCTATTAACATCTGCTTTATTCCATGTGTGTCAAGCGAATTTTATTCTAGTATCCGATCAATAAAGCGTCGCTATCGCTCGGTCTCATTGACAAGCACCGCAGATCAAACTTCGTCGCCGAGCTCGATGCGAGCATAGACCAATGGCTTGCCTCAGTGCCGCCCCATCGTAAGCTACCACCCTTTACCCTTCCAAATTAATGTGTGTTGACCATCTCTCCGCTTTCTCCCTTCAAACAAGTCCGTTGGGATCCAAAAAACCAGACCAACGACAAGTTCTTCAACCAGTCCGCGATGATTCATAGCCTATGCTGTTTTACGCGGATGTTCATACACCGTCCGCACATTCTATCACCCAAAGGACCACTGTCTCCGCAAGCCTTGGAGTCGCTCAAGGCTTGCACCCCGTCAGCGCATGCATGCATTGACGTTATAGACGCTCTGGTCGAGCGAGGCTTGCCCTCACCGCCGATATGCCAGGTGCGTGTTGGCCACGAGATTTCAACGTCTGTTTCTTAGGGCCTTCTTGCAGATGGCACTGTTTGATTCTTGCCTTGTCCTGCTCTTGAAGACGTATGGCGAGATGGCTTATTCACAACCGAGATCCCCGTCGACATCGACGGATGAGAGACCTGACCTGGAAGGTGTGCAGAAGGGCCTGCACATCCTCAAATCTCTTGAGCATCTCTGTATCCAGGCAGGCAGATTTAGGTAGGGCCCGGGATCGTGGTTCTCACTGAACAATCTGACCAACGTTCGACCTTTAAATCAGGGACACACTTTCGTCTCTCTTTCCAGAGTTTAAAGCCAATCAATTCGCGCTAGAAAGCACGGATAAACGACTACATGCTCCGCTACACATACAATCCTCCTCACATTGGCGGTATCCGCAAACGGACCCGGAAAACAGAACATCCGGCGTGTCAGCAAGAGTGATTGCGTCCGCCTGCACACCCAATGATTTTGGTGACATGGTCATCGGGCAGACGAGTTTGCCGACACCTAATTTGCCGGAATCCATGGCATATCGTGACCCTCAAAGCATCTTGCATGGCAATGAAGACTTGGATGTCTTCAGGATGTGGGTTACTGCGCTACCAGATCTTGAGTAAGTCTCCTTTTTTGCTCTTGACAGAAATGCTAAATTCGGAGGCGGTACCTTACCATTAGGTAGGTAAGAGATAAATATCATCCTGGGTTAAAGGACACTATCGCTCGTCATGGACAAATATACCCCCTCCGGCCGACTTCGACACTGCCATTTTTGTAAAAGTATGATTTTGTAAAATTCATATCCACGGGAAATTCTTTAAGCGCCCAAGCAGAACTTCCCACGAGTGGCAACTTAGTGCAAGTGGCCACGGCGATGCGTGGCAATTGCGAGTTCTTTGCTCGAAGTTTTGCTGTATTCAGAGCCGTATATTTACGTGGACGATACTGGATAATTATCTCTTCAAAATTAAAATTGTTTGACTATACTAGAGTAGTATCTTTGGACTACCAACTTGAAAGCCATGGACATCAAAATCTCAGTAGTAAAGTCACCAGAAGGAACGTGCCACTTGTTGCCAACCTTTGGTTTGACTCCTCGCGACACAGCGCAGGCTTAGCTAGCCAAAGTGAAAACGATGGAGACTGTTGAGGGCACCTCGGCGCTCGCGGCCCGTTATCTCGAGTGGGCACCCGCGTCACATGATGAGGGTACAAAAATCTCCCTCGTAAAATCGATTCTTACTTACACTTCGAACTTGAAGAAAGGCCACACCACATCGTCCGAATCCCCTCGAACCCTTCTTTGTATTTACCTTTTGGACAGATTTACGAGTGCCCTCCTCCCGTATACAATAAATCAACATCGAAGCAAATGGATCGCAGTCCCCAAAGACTTGCCATGAGCGAGGCAGAAAAGACGTCTCTTCTTCAAGAAGTCGCACGTATGCAGGACGAAATTGCGGACCTCACCGGCAAGATTGCCGCCTTACAGACCGAAGACGAGCAGCTTCGTCGAGCGGCTCATCCTACCCAGGTATGTACTTATGTTTTTCATCGCCGAGGCGCATCTCACCTAACCCCAGGACGAGTCTTCAGACGACGGAGAGACGCATGTAGACGATGATACCCCGATCAAGAAGGACCTCTTCATAAAAATTGGAGAGCAATTGAAATCCGCCACGGGTGGTCTCGAGGCTCAGGTGCGTCCAACATGGACTCCCATTGACCGCTCGCGTCTAACACCTGCTTCAAGCTCGTTCCCCAACTTCCTCCGGAAATATGGCACTGCATTTTTGACATGGGGCTTCCGTTTCTCTACGAATACATCTGCATTCGCCGTGTTCAACAATTCAAGACACTGCATACAACTATTTCGCGGTCTCCTACAAAATTTGCCTCGCTGGTCAAGACCCTGAACGTTCTTTGCTTCATCCCGGAAGTGCTCCAGGACAACTTTACGAAGCAGCTCGTGGCATTCTTTTCGCTTTGCCCTCGAATATCGGCAGTTGCGTTCACCTCCTTCGCGGTGCTTCCGGTTGGGGTAGATATCGCAGTGTTGCCTTCGTCTATCACCCGCCTGCGGCTGGCGGGTTTGCCCAACTGCGAACGACTGGTTGATGCCTTGAAGCGGTCCTGTGAGAACTTAAATTCTTTATGGCTTTGCCTCCCCTCCCTCGACTCCGTCCCCGTACTCGGCTCGAAGGTGGCCCTGCATTGCCTGGATTCCCTGATCCTGGAGCACGATAGAGCGGACACACGTGGGGGAGTTGGATTTATCTTCCTTACTCGTTACTTCGAACTTCCAAGGCTCTCGAAATGCACGATCTATCAGACTTCCGAAGTCAAAGCCAGCGACAAAGGATTAGCAACTGCCATCGTTGCCTTTTTATCCGAGCACGGAGTTAATCTCAAATACCTGAATTTCCACCATACTATGTTGCGCCTTCTGCCTCCAAGTTTCGCCTCCAATCTGCTTCACTTATCACAATATTGCCCTTATCTCGAACATCTCAACATGCCGATATCGATAATCGCCTCAGACGCAAAGTGGCTAGGCTCCTTTACCCATCCTACCCTCAAATGGATTGACTTGAGTCATCCACCCCTCCTAACCGCTCGCGACAGCTCATCGGCTTTCACGCTCTTGCACTGCAACCTACCTTCTCTAGAGGGTGTTCGCATATTACCGGATCTGCCCATGGTCGCACACGAATGGCTGCAACGCTTCCCTCCCGACTCGGTACAAACACCGACGCAAGCCTTCGCGATAGACTTCACCCCAAACCAGCTGCTACACGGCGTGAACTACGTGTACTGGCAACGTCCGCAATGGAGCGCAGCTGGGTGGACCTGTGACGACGGCTTCACCGCCAATCACCGCGACCTCGACTGGCCGGACGCACGCTGCGAACGGCGCGAGGAAGGGTTTGAGATCACCATCGGCAGCTCGAGCAACGCGTGGGAGGACCAGTCGGATTTGTCAGACGAGTCCTATGTTGATGAATCGGATTCGAGCGAAAGCTCGGACTCGGATGAATATGATGAGGAGGAAAGGATTTCAATACGCGATGATGCCAAAATGACTCTTGCTCTGGAGTTGTTGGCTGTACTCTAGAGCATGTAGAGGTGGGTTGCCCTTGAAATACAAGTAAACCCTCGGCCTGTGGCTTGCACGAGGGGTCGCTGCAGACTCTAGTGGGAATAGTGATGCTCATCGTCTGTTGCAAAAATACATTACACCATAATGCAAAAGAAGTCTAAATTAATTAACAGTTTTCGTGCCTTGGCGCCTCCAAATCGTAGATAGAGAGCAGGCGTCTCATAGTGTGTACAAATCGTGCGCTCGGAGAATGCGCTGTTGAAAAGATGCGATAAAAACCCGCAGGTGTCGTGTCCAATACCCATCGACAACCCTAAGCCTATGAGCGGCCTTTCTCGAGCTCCGTCAGATCCGAGGTGGGTTGTTGAACCTTCTTGAGGTCCTTCTCGTCCTCAGAGTCTTGCTCCTCTGAGGAGGCACCGTGCGCGTGCGAGGGCGCGGACAGGCCGACGTTGCCGATGGCTTTGGGGTTGAAGGCGAAGGCACCCCGGGGGATGAAGGTGGAGGAGAAAATGAGGGCGCAGGCAACGGAGAAGTGCACGCTAGGCAGCACGGAATCAGCATCGAGGAGCCCTTGCAGAGACGAATTCGAAAAAGCTTACCCTCCGACAGTCCTCAGCGACTGGATGATGTTACCGTTATCGCGCTGGTCGTGATCGATAACCCTGCCAAGGACGGAGGAGAAGACGGCGTTGAGGACGATGTACGTGGAGTACAGGAAGGCCATGACAGCGCCAAGGGCGGAAACGTTCATGTGGGCTGAGGGATGCTCCATTAGATAAGGGAGAGTGGAGTGAGAGCGGGGCAACACACTGAATTGGGAGTCCGAAAGAGCAGATTGGATGTAGGCAGCGAGAGAAACATCACCAGCAGCCCAACCCTTTGATAAATTTAATTCAATATTACAAGGAGACAACCAGGGAGGACCGCAGACGTACAAAGGATACAGGGATGAAGCACCCGGCGACCTTCCATGCCCAGGAAACGTCGTGGGTGGCTACGCGAGCGAAGGCAGGAAGGACCCAGACGATGTTGAGCTATGATTCAGATTTATTAGTTCGAATTCTCTTGGTAGAAGTAAAGAAGGCTTACAGCTAGGGCGTCCAAGCGTAACCAGGGAAGGGGAGTGGTCACAACGTCGGAGAGGACCAAGACAGCGACTGCGCCGAGCAGCTGAACACGGCGTTAGCTGATCGTGTTGTGATTTACAGGTATGGTATATACCTCGCCAAAGTTGGAACCACCAACAATGATCTGACTCCAAGCGGAGACACCGAGGACACGTTTGGCAAAAGCAGCTCCGAGGGAGCTCTCGAGGAACCTGTGCATGTAGAGAGCGACAGCACTGAGAGAAAGAAGGAGCGTCCGACGTCAGTCCAGGCTGCTATGAGGGCAAAAAGCGAGACTTACTAGGACGGGAAGAGCCAGATGAAGCGCCGATTCATGAAGACGAGCTTAGCGCCGACGTAGACTGACTCGGCGAAACCGACAGCGCCCCAACCGATCTGAACAAAGTAGTTGTTAGAGGTCCTCCTCCTTCCCTCGACCTCCCCGAGCCCGGCTTGCTCGAGCTCAGCCTGAATCTCCTTGGGGCTCTTGAAACTCAGAGTGCTGATAATGAGCCACAGAGCACCGGCGGCGGCGAAGAAGACTGAAAATGCAAACACATTAGAGAAAGACGAAGTCAGGAGGATGCTCTACGAACTCGGCGTCAGGAAGAAGCTGTAGTTGTTGCCGAATCGGCTGATAGCGGAGGAAGAGGCGAAAGCGCCGGAGGTTCCAGCGACTTCGTAGAAGATGTGCTGCACATCGAGGGGGTGAGATAAAGAATCGGGGGGATTAAGTTTCACATACCACAGTGGCGTCCATGCGACGCAGCTTGCCAACGTTACCGCCCACGATATCCGCAGGGCTGGTCAAGAAGATGTGAGCCAGGTTCGAGGACGACGAGGCTAACACATACATGACACGACGGATAAGTTCCACCATACCATAAGAAATACCGGCCAAAGTCCAAACGACGAAAATCTTGGTGATTTTCAGTGAAGTTCGGAGTAATATGTTGAGGCAAAATGCGTACAAGATTAGGGTTCCAGTCGCCGTAGTCTGGAGTTCTTGCGCCAGCAGGCTTCATCCGTCCACCTATCGGGAATTAGCTGTGAAGCTCGAGAAGAATATGAAGGTCATACCAGTAGCGGCATCGACGATTAGGAGGATGACGGTCATGAGGGCGAACAAGAAGATGGCTCCCGCTAGGACGGAGCGAGTGGGCCACTTCTTGATGAGAGGGGCGATTAAGATGGCACCAACGCACTGGGCGGCTTGATTCACGCCCTGAGCGGCACCGACTAGTTTCTTGGTTAATAATACGAATAGAGGAGAAAGTGGTCACACGAACGTTTCGTGAACGTGTTCGCAGCATTGAAGCGATCGGTCGCGAGCGTTGTAATGGAGCCGTTGAAGAACTCCAAACCGAGCTTGTACATCATGATACCAGCGATGTAGAAGCCACTTCATTGCGGACAGACAATCAGCAGGCATTCGGCGGCTCTGAAGAGGCATTAACACTCACATGTTGCGCTTCTCAGCAGCGGAATAAGCTACCAGCGGGAATTGAGGCCTCTTTACACCCGCCAAGAAATCGATAGAGGAGCTTACAGTTCCAGATTTCGCTGATTCTGCCCATGGTTGCGATCCTGCAGGTAATGGCAAGGATTGAGGGAGAAATGGGAGTGTCACTGAAGCTCGGGGCCTAAAGGGACGGGGGAACATCTTTTGTATATCTGAGTGGAGGTGCACGTTCGTGAACGGCCCCGCCGACCACATGGAATTGCGACAAGGTTGAGAATGCGCCAAGGCCATCAGGGACGAGACGGAAGAGCTTGGCGACTTGGCTGTTCGCCGTGAAATTGTGTCGGAAAGGATCCCGCAACGACCGAACGAGAGATAAAATTTGCAGCCAACGTTCGACGACGCGAGGAACGATGCGGGCTCTAATGGGATCTTCGAGGGGTTCCTTTACCGAGATACGAATAGCTGAATAAGTGGATTCTTGTAGACACAACGGGCCAACAGGAGCGAATGTTTTGTGACAATTAAGTCGTGTGCCATATAAACCCTGTCTCCTAAATTTATGGAAGCCTTCGTCGTGTGTACGGAAGCCCCACGAAGCTTGAAGGGCGTTATGGTTGCTGCGATAGAGAAGTTGGGGTAGGCCAAGAGCGAAGTGGGCAAAAAGAGGAAGACTTGGCCAAAAGCCAAGAATTTGTACACTGATGATGTGTCGTTGTATTTACTTCCTCGCTAAATTTGGAAATCGTGTATTATTGGTCCCCGAAGCACGTTCGCAGAGCCGAAAACAGACCCTTCACGGATCGAGTACCGACTAAACACTCTGGCGCCTAGGTAAAAAGCGGGCCCATTATTACAAGTTGGACCCCTGCGTATGGGGATCCAGACTTGTCTTCATTTTGCTTCTTTCGCCCTGGAATCACCTGGAAATTTGGACGCTCAAGGTACGGCTACTCTCCTTCGCGGTTGTTGAATTGAACACAGGGCGTAAGCACGTTCTAACACCGCCTCTAGATAGAACACACACTCCGGGAGCACGCCAATGTCTTTTTGCCAATATGGCCAGGAAGTGCCTTAGGCTTTCATGTTTTGCCCAGCCCTTACGCTTACGACTAATCATAGTTGCCACAGCCCGTCACTTTGAACGTTTGTAGGCTCCACATGAAACATAGATAGGAAAGGCACGGTATCTCGACAGGATTGGAACTAAGTATCTCTCCCATATCACGGTCATGCCCGTCTTGTGATAACATGGGCTGCCGCGTAGCTTCAGCACGAACGAGGCTCAAAACAGACGCCTGCAATCTCAGCGATCAACGCATCGTTGTCATTTTAGTCGTCCCGGGAGGCATTGAACACTTCAGCCGTTCTATCTAGTCCATTTTTACCCACGCTGGCCATATACAAGCGAACACATTCGAACACATGCCCATGTTCGAGCCGACAATTGACAGATATGAAGAAGTTTTCGCTTCTCTTCTCCCGTTCTAATTCTCAGAACCTCCAGTCCGATATGGATGCGACAGAATCTGTGTCTGGAAATGGGGGGTGTCTCCCAGGACGTTAATTATAGACCGATGTGTTGGAATGCCGATGATGGTTCTTAACTATTGAAATAGCGCGATAAAACATGATTATAAATGTCGCTTAAATTGGTACCCTCTGCACCCCAATGCGTGACAGAAGCCCCAATACTACCTTGACAAATTGATTCTCCGCATTACAGGTATTCGACGTTATTCGCACCATTAGCTTCCGGCTCTCACGTTCGTCGACTTAGTCAATTCAAGCAATTCGGGTGAATTTACTATCGCAGACTCGGTCACTGATAATTCGCTCTGGTAGCTATCTCGACGCGGCATCCCAGCATTACCTGAAAACTTGCTAGCCGCAGATAGGGATCCGAATAATTGAAGGTTGCTATAGGAAATATTACAATGTTGTGTACAAGATCTTCTGGGAAGTGACCAATATCATGGAACAGCCCACTAACGGCACGGATTGGGCGACCACCTCAAAGGATCGTCCATCGACCTCCGATGGGCTCCCCGTGTAAGGAATGGGACATTTCTTCTTCAAGCGTCGAAAGAGCTCACGGATGAGCGGATAGAAATCAGATTTAACATTAGATTTCATGTTGCATGGATCCTCAAGGTCCTCGGAGACGCTGTATACACTGCTCGGACCAGCGATCAGCTTCCAAAAATGTGAATATCCTATACGAGGCGGATTGAGAAGCCACGTTGCGCCTCAAGAGCTAAAATTAGCCATGCTTGGCGCGTACTTGTTTAATATCCATAATTGCCTGCTAGAGACCCCGGTACGTGTATTTTTACAAGGTTTAGAATGTGATCCTCGCTTTAATAAATGCCCTAGCCGAGGATGTCACGATGTGCGCAAGCGCCCAGTACTTTTCATTGACGCTGGCGCGCGTAACCGGCCTTCCAGTGAATGAATACTCTATCTATTCTGAAGTTAACTATGACTTGAGTGAATACGATTGCACATTATTCATGCAGCTTATAAACAGTACACACGTCGATATTTCTAGCGTACTACCGCTTTGATCTGATTCTACCGATCTTGCTCCGAGTCTGATGTCCGCCAGCTGCGTGCAGCACGGGCGCCGCGAGGAACGGAGGACAAGCTGCACAATCCCAGCTTGTATCGCAGCTTTGTTCTCTTGCTCTCAATTTCTTTCAGACTCTCCTAGCAACGTATAATGACACTCAGCTTTTACGCTCTGCAGCAGACTATTACCTACCAATAGCGCTGCTATTCTAAATGTTGGCGGCCGGACACTCATCACGGGACCAGAGCTTGAATGAAGGTCTCGTCTATCTAATCAAGTAACTACTCCTGCACCTTTCGGTCGCCGGTGAAGGCGTTATGACTACAGCACGATTAGTGTTACATCGTGGAACATGGTGTGACCTAAACAACTAGAGCGGGTAACGATGTTCCCACGTTTAGCTTACGCACATCTCCCACCAAATGAGGCCGCCGCGTCCACATCCCGTGATCGTTTCTAATGTTAGAAAGACCCGAAGAGGTGGTGGATTAGACCTATAAATAACAGCAGCTGTGAACAACGAAAAGCATACTCTCCGAATACCTCTTTCAATTCGCTTTTCCCTGCTCTCATCTCAAAAGAGCCTCTCTCCCACCGCATCTCAGCACAAATCGCAAAATGGTTTTCAAGGTCTACGGTACCCCCGGTTCGCTTTGCACCAAGCGCGTCGCGGTCGTCCTCTACGAGAAGCAAGTTCCCTTCGAACTGTATGCCGTCGACATGGCAAAGGGCGAAAATAAATCACCCAAATACCTTGAAAAGCAGCCCTTTGGTCAGATCCCTTACATTGTGCGTCTTCTACCCAGCCCATATATATATTCCTGAGCTCATCAAGGCGACGTTTGCGGCCGTTTCTCGTAGGACGACGACGGCTTCATTGTCTATGAAAGCCGCGCCATTGGGGCGTACATCGCCGCCAAGTACCCCGACCAGGGAACAAGAGACTTAATCCCTAAGGACCCCAAGATGAATGCGCTCTATCTCCAGGCTGCATCCGTTGAGCTCGCCCACTTCGACGAGCATGCCTCGAAGATTGTGTGGGAGAAGGTTATCAAGCCGTGAGTCTCAGTAGTCTCTCCTCTGCTTCCAGATATACGAGGAACTGACGCAGCGCCCAAATGCGTTGCCAGGAAGTTAGGCCTAACTACTGACCATGCAGCCGTCGACGACCAAGTCAGCAGGCTCGCTGCAAAGTTGGACGTGTATGACAAGATCTTGAGCAAGCAGAAGTATGTTGCTGGAAACGTGAGCCTTCTTTCCACACCTGTAATTCGAGAATTTTTTTACAAGTGTAATGTGATACAACAGGAGCTCACCTTGGCCGATCTGTATCATCTTCCTTACGCTTCCCTGCTTGGAGCTGCTGGCATCGATCTCCTGGAAAAGAGGCCCAACGTCCTGAGGTAGGTCCTATTTTATTTGTATAGAAGGCGTTTCTGATTGGGTCAATATGCAGGTGGTACAAGGAGATTTCTGCAAGACCCTCCTGGCAGGCAGTCAAGGATACTATCAAGGGCACCGCGTGAAGAGGGCCGCTGCCGAGAAGTCGGACTGTAGAACGGCGGAAGCCTATGGGAAATTGTCGTGTAGTTGAGATGTCCTAGAAGCCTGTTCGAATCACCATGATTTTATTCTACAAAGACGTTATAGGAATGGAAATCCTAGCATGAATTAAGACGAACAGAGCAGAGATCGCTTTTAAAGAACTTGAAGGCCGTTTTGGGAACGCTGCCTGCCAAAACGGGAAATATTGTAACTTTTTTAAGCCTTTCTGGGCGAAGCCCCGAACGATGGCGGCGAAGAGCGTTTGCAAGATTATTCGAAGGTGCAACATATATTATTGAGATTCACTAGAGTGGTCTCCGACTCCCGATTTTCAGACTTCAAGGGATGTTTCACGGGCTTAGATTGAAGTTCTGCCTTTCGATCTCATGACCGATGTCATAAATCAGAAAAGCGTACAACCAATCGAATTTTTACAAATTAAGAAGCTGCACCGCAAGGTCGAAATTCCGATGGATTTTGCCTTCTGTACACCGAACATCGACTCCATACATATACAATGCTGACAACAAAGCTACGTCCATTCTGGAAACGAGCCTGCCATGAAGGCTTGCCAATCTTCCAGTCTACCAGGATGTTCAAGGTCAGCGATGCTATCAGCAAAGGGACAGAACGGAAACTTGCCTAAAATCGGTACCCATTGGCATATTGCCCCACATGTCGAATGCCTCGCCGTTGTTCTGCGTACCTTCTCCGGGAAGATAGGTATATTGTTGATCTCTTACATTCAGTTCTTGGGGTGTATCGAAAAGTGACGATATATCGAACGACGAGGGCTCTGGGGGTGATGAGTATTGCCTACTTAAAGGGCACTCCTCATCATTCTGGGCAGACTCCCCAGTCGAGAGCATCTGGATAAGGATGTTGCGCACGAGAGATAGATGAGCATCTTTGTCGAGCCACACTGCCGATGCAGCTGGTTGGGCGGTGAACCCCTCTTCAAATAGCTGGTGTTCAACAGAATCGGCAGACAGGTGTCCGCCGTCATGGCGCTCGCTCATAAACAAAAGCACGTCCCTGAGGATGCACAAGGAGTACGTCGTCCCGTCAGATGTGGTCCAATCGCCAGGAGTAAAGATGCAACGGCTTACCTGAACTTCCCCGCCTGTGGGCAAGTGTCCTCACACGCCGCGAGGATTTGCAGGCTCGTGCGCACAGGCTCCATGTCGAGGTTCTGCTCTACTAAAGACGGATCCAAGCCATGCGCTTTCCTTAACCATGATCCGGTTAAAAGCACGATAGCAGAGGTGAAAACAATGAACTAAACGACGGTAAAGGCAACGCGTGAGAGTCGATGAGCCCTTTGAAAAGAAGACTGAGAGGATTGCACCAACCTGCATGAGTGGTTGCGGTGGAACGCCGCGCTGCAGTTGCACCTTGGCAATATTGATACTAGCACGCGCGGCAGTACTACATATGGCGAGCGATAGCGACGATGAGGAGGTAGGGTTGGTAGGTGAGGTAATGAAAGGCCGGTGGATGAAGATCTGGATGTGGTAGTACATGGTGTGTAGCCTCGCCGACTGAAGGAAAAACCTCTCGTGCGGATGTTTTGGATCCCAACGTACTGTGCAAACGTAAGAAATTTGAGACGAACTCCTTCAGGAGTTGCAGATCGCTGGCAGAATGTGTCACCTACAGTGCTCAGGCAATTCTCTCAGCCATTTATTCAAACTCGAATCCAGTTCTGCCACGATGTTGGATTTCCGATGCTCGTCATCTAACCCAAGATCGGTAGTGAGCTTGTGGATCGGATACTACACCATCCTTATCAGCGATCAAAGCATGCAATCAAAGCAAAGGGCACACAATTATCCGGTTGCAGGTAGAAAAAATCTTCATCAATTTCAGCTGCTGAAGAAAGGCGGACATCAGGGAGGGCTTATTCGGCGGTTGCTTAAATCGCTTCTGCGGATCTGGGTGTTCCCAATATTCATCATCGCACTCAATGGGTAGATCGGTGTCGAAGCTAGATGAAAGTGCAACTATTTCGTCAATAACAGAGTTGGGCATAAAAAGTATAGGCGCTTACTCCTCCTCCAAAATAGTGAGTGGCCGACCGAAGCCAATGGAGATGTGTCTATCAAAATACACGAGGATCCTGGAAGAGGTCGTAAGGAGAAGCGTCTCATAGCATCTGAGATAAAGAGCGTGCCAAAATGCTCTCTTCCAGAGCTCATCTTTCAAAGTAGGTATGGTGGTCTTCTGTGTATGGATGCCGAGATCTTGGATCAGCCGAATGGCAACGCCGACGTGCAACCAAATGGACTGCACTGTAGTCGCGAATTGAAGAAAGAGGATGGTCAGCTGAGGGTCGGAAATAGGTCAATATTCCAACTCCAAGTTTAGCGGTGAGTAAAAGAACGCATACGCAATAAGCCTGAATATCGTATAATGAGGGCATTCCAAGGGGAGATCCCTTGCATAACTCGATTTGGTTGAACCACTTCCACCCCGCTGAATGCCGGCTATCAACACCTTCGAGGAGTACCTTCGGGTCTGACGAAAACCGAGCACTGAGTGCGCAAACAAGGAGGTAGACATCTGCAAAGCCCTCATCGGAGTAGTGTAGCCCGTCGCGAACGGACCTTTCGAATGATGGTCGATGGAGTAGCGGGATATCCGGGTGTATATTCTGGAAATACAGCTCTACAAGATCTCTTGCAAGATCGGGATCTGGAAAAGCGTAGTGGTGCGACGAAGAAATAGTGGCTTTCCTCTCCCACTGGCAAGATGGGAATTAATGGGGCGATTAGAACCATGCTTAGCATGCACGTACCGGTCGAAAAGTCCAATATTCCTCGCGCCTGCGGGACAATATTGGCCGCTCCGAATTGTCATCGCCACCAACGCATTGCTTCTTTATCGACAATGCCTTGCGAACAAGCGTCTCTGAGCTGGATCTTCCGAAGAATCGGTTCGTGTCGAGGCTGGTGGCAATTATGTTCGTTCGATCGTCTTCTTCTTCGGGGAGGGGGGGATTCGGCGAGGTATAACCATGAGAGGCGTGGAGGGAACAGGCGATACACTGAGAAGCCGCTGATCGGGATATGCTCAGAGGCGGCGATTGCCTAGCGGGCGGCGGCGGGGTGGGCTCTTTGCTCAGCGTGTCGATCCAGGCATCGTATATACTCTCGTCTGGGCACAGCTACAAGTCGTCAACAACATTTTGAACAGATAGAACACGGAGACGAACCTGTCGCGTAGCCTTTTCCAACTGCTCTAGTCTGTTCTCAAGACTTGTAATATACCTTGCAATCCGCGTCAGCGTGCAGGAAATCGTGAATAAGGGAGCCATACTTCTTCGAAGGAGCACGCCTCTGTGCACTAGATGAGTATTGCACTTCGGAAGTCGAGAACAGGACTGACGGTAGATTGTTCAATATACGTGCAATCTAGGCCGATGGAGGTACAATTCGAGCATTGCATGTCAGGTTTGTGAGGACCGTCGCCTGTGTTTGCCTTGAGCGAAATATGAGCTCTAGATCTTCGAAGGCGACATACAACGAGCTGTAAGGAATCAGAGGCAGACTGGGACCAGATAATGTGGAACGTACCTCTTTTCTTTCGACAGTGATCACAAGCCCTTACACGTTTTGAGTGTTTGCCTGTCCTCGGCTGCCTGTTGATCACTTCCTCCTCACTGCTTGAGGACATGGTAGTCACTCTGAAGGCGATAGTTATTTGAGCTTACGAGGCAGGTATCATCGGGAGCTCCCGAAACGTATAGGACATGTTAGGAAGGTACCCCTTGGGTAAAAGAGTACATAACAAATAGTACTGCGACGATTTGACGGCGATTGTGCACTGGAGGACTTTTCTTAACGGATTTGAGGCCCTAAAGTATCTCACGGAAATGCATCAACTAGTTGTTTGGTATGACGACGGACCAGGCGGCCTTCGACGACCAAGTTGGCAAGCTCGCTGCCAGGTTGGACGTGTATGACAAGAAAAGATCTTGAGCAGGGTGAAGTACGTGGCCGGAAATGTGCCTCCCATTCTCCTTGTCCTCCAGCATATGACCTGAAAAATTGCGACTTGATATGACAGGAGATCACCTTGGCCGACTTGTATAATCTCCCCTATGCTTCCTTGTTCGGCGCGGCAGGTACTGACGTCTTCGAGGAGGCTCAACGTCCTTAGGTGAAGTATGTTTTATTTCCCTGGAAATGCCTCTGACTGGGCGAAAATGCAGGTGGTACAAGGACATTTCTGCGCGAGCCTCCTACCAGGCCGTCAAGGACGGTGCCAAGGGCACTGCTTGAAAGTTCAGCCTCGAGAGAGTGACGGAAGCGTAATAGAGATTAATATCTACGATGTCCCGTTAAAGTTGTCAAAAGAATCGTGTCCTCATCTCACGTTTCCCGTATTTCGACCTCAATTTCTCTCCTCCCGCCGAAGAATCCATTTTAGGACCTTCGCCTTCCAAAACAAGCTTCAGGGCGGCGGGTCATTCAGTGAAATCCGAACTCCCGATCTTAGAGAGTCACTGACATCTATTTTTACGTGACGGAGATGCTGAGTTGGGGTATCATAGTGTACAACAGAATTAAGATAAGCGGCTCCTCGCACCAGGCATTGGTGGCCAACGGCAAACCATGCCTATCCTGCTTGTTGAGAACTCGTTAAATACGCTTGCCAGTCGTCCCACCTATAACGAAAAGTCCAAGGTCAGTCATGCAAGAACGCCACGAAGGCTCATTTAAACGTCAAAACGCACTCAGAGCCAACGGGAGCATGAAGCCACATGTTCATAATGTCATCCCCACTTGGGGCCCGGTCGCTGGATCCTGTCAGGTAATGATGAGGTGTATCCGCTCCAGATGAGCCACCCTGCGCCTCTCTGGTGTGCTGGTTACCCTGTTCCGTGTCCATCATCAGCATCACTGCAGGGTTGTCCGTCAGATGCACCTCCGAGGGCCATGTAGATGATGCTGCAGAGACATCCAGACGCTGTGCCATAGCAGAATCGATAGTAGGCCGAGATGCGCTGGGGGACGTCGATGGTGCCGGCGTTCCGAACGAGAAGAGATCGGGTAGCGAAGGGCGCCACTCGTCGACGAGGCCATCAGCGGACCATTCAGCCCAAGGATGATTCCAAAAATCATCGTCGCCAGCGGGACCAGACAACAGGCTCTGTGCAAGGACAACGCTTGGGTCTTCTTCATCGGGCCACATGGCGGGCTCATTGATGGGCGGCGTAGGGTCTCCTGGCGGCTCATGGCCAACTCCAGTAGAATGCGAGGTCGAGGCAGAGGAAACCGAATCGCAGGAAATCAGAGGATGAATGACATCTTGTTTGATTTGGCCAGCAGGCCGTGGTTCCACCGACGAAAGTGAAGCAAGAATGTCCCTGAGAAGGTGAGGAAAGGTTGAGCCATCGCCGGATCTGGGGACGAGTCATACTCACACGAGCTTGCCTGAGTGTGGCCACTGGTCCTCGACCGCCTGCAGGATCTGCAGGCTCTTTCGCACATGATCCATGTCAGGGCTATGTTCCATGGCTGCCGAGCGTGCGCGCGGCGTGTTCTTGCCATCCCAAATGCCGAATAGAAGCATTATCGCTGATGTGAAGGCGGTAAACTGTGAAATGACAAGTGTCAGCGAGAATTCAGTTGGAACCATTGAAACATGGGACGAACCTGTACAAGAGGCGAAATCATGAGACCTCGTTGGAACTGGGCTTCCGCGACCCGGATACAGGCACGGGCAGCGGTGGTGCATATCGCCAATGACGCAAAGCCCAGCTGGGGTGTTTTACCGGGCAGCGGAATAAATGGACGGTGTATGAAGATCTGGGCGAAGTAGCATATAGCGTAGAGGGACGCGGACTGCCTGAAGAACCTCTCATCGGGCTTGTCCGGGTCCCAGAGTACTGTGCAGTCAAAGGATGATAGTTGTCCTTCATTAGCGACATTCTAACTGAGGATAGCGCAGTGGCACTAACAATGGTCAGGCATCGACTCCATCCATTTATTGAGACTGGAGTCCAGCTCCGCCACGATCTTTAGCTTCCATTGGTGGCCCACCAAACCGAGATGCCTCACAACCTTGTTCAGCGGGTACTAGGGTGAGTAACCACTTACTCGATCAGCAGGAACCGGGTGAAATGAAAATAAGACGGACAAGAGCTTTGCTACAGGTGGCCAGAATCTTGGTCAGCTTTAACTGATGAATAAAACCGGAGATCAAGGATGGCTTGTAGGGTGGCTGCTTGAATCGCTGCTCCTCGTCAGGATGCTCCCAATACTCGTCGTCGCAGTCAATTGGAAAGTCCTGGTCGAAGCTTGATAGAGATTAAAAATTAGCTGGCGGCGCGTTGGCACATAAATGAGACGTACTCCTCTTCCTGAATTGTTACCGGCCTTCCAAAACCGAGACAAATTATCCGGTCCATGTAGATGAGGACCCTAATTCAAGAGTGTATACATCAGCATTCAGCGAGACCCGAACGACCGAGTTGAAACACACCAAAAAGCCCGTTTCCATAGTTCATCTTCAACTGTTGGTGGCGTTGTCTTCCTTCTATGGACACCTACGTCCTGAATCATGCGGATAGCAATTCCAACCAGCATCCAAACCGACTGTGGGAGACTCGATGCTTGGATAAAGTTTATGGTCAGCTAGAAGACCAAAGCAGTAAGCTTCCCAGGAACGAAAGTTGGAAACACGAGTGCATCACGTACACAGTACGCCTGAATATCGTAAAGGGACGGTACCTTGAGGAGTGATGTCTTGCCGGTTTCCACTTGGTGGAACCATTTCCATCCAGCAGAATGTCGTGAGTCGGTATCGTCGAGGCGCACCCTCACGTCGCTCGAAAATCGGGCACCGATGGCACAGACGAGGAGATAGATACCCGCGAACCCATCGTTGCCGTAATGCAGCCCATTGCGTACGGCCCGCTCGAATGATGGCCTATGCAATAGCGGCTGGTACAGATTTATGTGCTCGAAGTACAGGTCGACGAGTTCTTTAGCGAGGTCGGGTTCCGGAAACACATAACTCGGACGTGCGTCAGAAATTTCTGGCTTTCTTTCCCACTAAATTGGTGATCAGTTGGGCAAGGAGATAATTTGGATTGAACGTGCCGGTCGAATGGTCCAAAACTCCTCTCGTCTCTTTGACATGACATGAGCCTTGCCGCCGACATAATGATTTCTCATTGACAGCGCTTTCCGGATTAGCCCTTCTCCACTGGATTGGCCATAAAATCGCTTCGTGTCGATGCCGGCAGGGAATGCGTGCTTCATGTCGTCGTCCTCTTCTTGGTGCACACCTGGTGGGGATGAACTTTCGGAATGAATTCGGCGGATGGTGTGGGTGATACTCTCGATAGGTCCTGGTCGGAAAATGCTGAGAGGAGGAAACTGCATGACGGGCGGGGTGGGCGGTGTTGATTCAAACGGCTCGTCACCCAAGGAATTGACCCATGCGTCGTACGCCTTCTCATCTGGACATAGCTAGGGTGCATAAGTATTGTCTGGATTGCGAAAAAGAGGGACGGCGCACTCGTCGGAGCAATTGATCCAACTCCTCCACCCTTCTCTCAAGACCGGCGATGTATCTTTCGGGCCACGTCAGCGGGAGTGATTTGATGTATAGGAGTCACCATACTTCTTCGATGGCACGACTCTCTGGGAAAAGTATCAGTGCCGAGCACGGGCAAGCAGAACTCGAACCTCACACCAGTATGCTCAGTGTAGGTGCAGTCTATCCCTTGCGAAATGCATCCAGAACATTGCATATCGGGCTTGTATTGACCATCGCCTGCGACTTACTGAGCCAATGTGAATCCCAGACGTTTCAGAGAAATCCTACAGCGTGCTGGTTGTGCTTCTCGGTGAACGAATGTTCATAAAGTCAGACAGCAACATACCTCTCTTTTTTCGGCAGACATCACATGCCCTTGGACGTTTGGACACCTTCACTGCGTCTTGCTGCCTGCTTTTATCCCCTTCGCTCGAAGACATGAGGAGAGAACGCGAAAGAGAAAGGCATTATGATAGATGGAGGATCTTGGCTAAAATGGACCTGATCGGGTGCGCAGCCCGTGCGTATACGTCACCTAAATGCCGCTTGATGGCCGTTTGAAGATGTGCAATTCGACCCTGAAAGTCGGCTCTGATAGAGACTTGTTGCTCATGACTTCGCCTGATTCAGAGCAATGAGTCTTGCTGGTGACCAGGAGGGTTGTTCTCAATTTGTGAATCGCACTGTGAAAAGCTTGAAACGAACGTCACGTCTCAGACTGAGAGAATGGGGTAGCATTCCCTATGGCGAACGCTGCAGGGCCCCGAGCACTGATCGGCGGCCGTATGCACTCAGCAAAAACAGCACATCGAGCAGCAAACCAGTTAGGGAGTTGTAAGGTCAACAACTTGACATAGAAAATGTCCCGTTGTGCAACTTACAGTCGCTGCTTTCCGGTCGGCTTTTAATTTTCGGCATCTGGGCATTCGGGATAAGCAATTTTCTCGAAGAGGCGATCTTGGAATTCTCCAATGCAGGCATTCCGAGGGACTCACGTAACGGTTGATTTCTATCATGCAAGTATCATAAGGTTGGATTTTAGCTGACGATTTCGGCGACCTAACAGGGATGTCAACCCGTCGTCGAGGTTGCTCGGAGGAGGATGAGCGAGCACCGGTCCTTAGACCTCTCAAACGGGGACTCCGCGCCATTTTAGGCGCATACATTCTGTCACGTACACGAGGCATAGATGGCGCCGAAAACGCACCCGTTGAAACGATACCATAAGCAGCTAAGCCACCTGTCCGAACCAAGGGAAAAAATCAGTCAGGTCATCCTAATTGATAGCAAAGAATTTGCCAGCGTTACTAGTGTCAAGTAAGACCATCTCGAATTGCTTCCAGTTGCTTTCCATGATGTGCGTAATTCATGGACGCTCGATAGAAATTTTCAGGACAGTATAACACATAAAAGTGTAGGGTTTTGACTGTTTGGGTCTACGGCATGAATACACAAAATTGTTGGGCCAACCTCTGGGAATGTTTGATTAACAAACTCACTGGCCGATCTACTGAAATCGATCGCGAGACGACATTATAGCATGGGTCCGGTAGCTGGAGCAGCCTCGAGCTTCAACGTTCATGAAACAGACTGCCGAAGGTAAGAAGCCAAGCCTAGGTGAAGCGCGAAGTGATGGACAAGGTGCCGGGAGTTGCCGTGGTGATGGATGGCTTTCTTTCATCGTTCTCTTTGCCCCAAAGCACTCAGTCAAAGAATAAATTCACGTGTACAGAAACTCTTATACACAGTCCGACCAACGGTATTTTAAACCTCAGTTTTTTTTCTGGATTTTCATCTATTTCCTTCAATACTGGAGTCTGGCAGTTGAACATCTCGCTAAAGCCAAATTAAATCTCTGCGACTGACACTTCTTGAAGGTGAAACGCGCTCACATATAACGGCAACAAACTCGGGAAAGAAAGCACTACGAGTTGGGTTCTCCTATGTCCTCGTTCAAGTGAGTATAGGAAAGATGAAATTTAGGATAAAGAACGTACTCGTCTACTCGTTATTGTTGGGCCTGGTGTTTCCGTTGGCGTTGTTGTTTCCCGTGTTTCCCCGGGTATCGACAACACGGTTGTTCTGGCCATTACCGTCAACGTGGTTGTTTTGACCATGGCCGTTGGTGTTGCGAGCTCTGGCGTCGACCTCGACGTCGTTGTTTCGAGTATTCCTGTTGACGTTATTGTTCTTTGTGTTGCCCCTGCCAATAACGCGGTTGTTTCTGGCGTTTACGTCGGCAGTGCCGTCCCTGTTGTTTCCATTGACGAGGTTATTCTCAGTATTGCCATTGGTATTGCGGTCCCTAGCATCGACGTTGGTGTTGTTATTCTCAGTGTTGCCGTTGATGTTGTTGGCTCCGCGATTACCGTCAAAGGCGCCTCGGGCGTGGGCCACGTCGACGTCGTTGTGAGGGTTGTTGTTGTTCGGAGTAACGGGGAGGGGGTTGCCGATCCTCGCAGCCTGTGCGCCGGCGAGGGCGAGGAGGAGGACGGCGATCACTTTCATGGGTGCCATTGCGTGGTCTAGAGCTAAAATGACAAAGTTGGTATGAGGATCTGAGGTTGGAGTTAAATCGAGGCTTTTGTTGAATTATCCCAGGCAAACCTTCCAACTTATATATTATCGACGACGAGCTAATTCAGTGCTTCATGTCCGAGATAGAAGACCTTAGACGATGCATTCGTTTCGAATTTACGTTCTTCTCTATGCCCATCTTTTGGTGGGCGGACTCGCGGCCGTAGCAGATACCCTGAAATATGACGGATAGATGATCTCTGTCTCCGCTGCGGGCTTCTATGAGGTTAGTCTCCAGGTGCTACAGCCCCTCCGTGATACCTAAGAATTGAACATCTGGAGTCAGCCCTTGATCAGCATCGCAGTACTGAGTAATGAACGCCAAGCGAGCCTCGGGGATTGTTCCTTCTTGCCGACAGTCAAAATGTCGCGACTTCCCGCCTATGCCAGCGGACCGATCTGCTAGGACTTGGCAGATTGGGATCCACTTGGACATGCATCACACAATCTCAAATACGAGCAAATAACTAATTTGGGATAACACGCCGCACTGCTGGCTCGAGGACGGTTGATGGCATCAGAGTATCCGATTTTCTGGCAGATCCCGGCAGAGCCTGGAGCCTGGAGTCTGCACGTGCCAAAGAGGCCTGGGCCTGGCGATCGGTGTGACGAGTAACCTGATGCCGTCCCTCTGACCATGTGATTGCCCAGTTAGCCAAGAGTCCGAAAAATTGGTGGTTTCAAGGGTTTTCGGAAGCAATTCTGTGCGTTCTGGAGCCCAGGGTTTTCCGCTTGCGTGCTGAGATTTCCACCCAGGGTTTTCCTACTCGGACGGGAATTCCCAGGATTCGGGGCGAGGTGCCGTTATCGATAATCGCCAGCCTTCCTTCTCATCTCCCGTCTTCGAGTCGGACAGCTGCGTTTCTCGCCGTCGTCCTTCCCCCATCTCAAGACCATTGCTTCCCTCCTTGTGAACCAAACCACAAGCCTCTCAGGACAACCAAGCTGTGAACCCCAGTGGTTATGTGTCCCTCGCATAGGGACCAATACTGCCGATATGCAAGGAGAACACGAGAGGACCGCGTCGTCGACTTTTGACGAGCACATAGCGTGGTAAGTCGATTCAGTCACCTTTCCACTGAGTGCTACACCTTTCTTAGACCACGGGCATCCTTCTTCCAATCTGGCGTGCCGAACACGATTGTTGCCTATGGGGCAAAGTAATTCTTTTCCTTTCTCATTTATCGTTTGATTGCTTATAACCATTCATTCGCCTTAGCATCTTCACAACGCCGTTGCTCGTTAACCACACGCACCGTGGTCTTCTTCGCGGATATGCATCGTCGAACCTCGTCCTGCGGTCCCATGTGCGTCCCAATCTTACCTTCTCGCTCCATCGTGACTGACTGCAGACAATTCATGCCTTCCAGATTGAAGCAAGCACACAACGACTTGCAGAGAATGATGGGAAGCGTTGTGTCGTCGAGACGCAAGCCAACACACCTCACGAACTCGAGACGTACTCCATGACTGCGAGGAGGGCGTTCGTTTCACTGCCCGACTCGGAACATCTCTGCGTTGAGGAACCCCCGCTGTACGCCCTCTCTCCCTCTCATAGCCGCCCTTCTGTGCCGCTGTCGTCACCTGTACAGAATCTGGCACTCGGTATCCCCATCCTGGCAGTGGCCTATGCCACTCGTGTCGTCTTGCGGCCTTTCTCCCTCCATCATGATACAAGGATTGCACCAATGTAAGTCGGTATCTTCTCTCCACACTTCAACCTTCTAATTCAATGTTGGCACTACAGCTACGATGTATGCGCTCACCGGAGATGCTTCAGAACTGTTTATAGTGTAGAATAAAGTTATGTCTATCGTACGAAGGGCATGTAATTAAATCGGAAAATAAAGTAAAGTATAACAGGGAGAGAAATAGCTACTCAGACCCAAGGCAATCAACACGAAGGTACTGCACCCCATTCACCTCGATCAAGAGGGACTCGGGTGTCCCAGGCATGTTGACTAGGTCAAATAAACGAAAGAGAGTGCGGCCATTAACAAATTGGATGCGGGAGCTCAGCATCATTGCAAATGCTTCGTCTTCCATCGAGAATTCTCGACCACGGCCGCTGGTGGCGTCTTCGAAAACCTTGTCGTATAACTCCCGGACGGTGGAAAGGAACTTGAGCGGATGGAACTGAACTCCATCAGTGAATATACCTATGGGTTGTGGCCACTCAGGCAACGACTGGTCAGTGGTATCTGCTTTGGCCTTCTGACGAACACCATCAGCACAGATCCCCTTCCTGTGGTTTTCGGGCGCTCCGGTTGGACCTGGATACATGACTGCCTTGCACTGCGAGCATATTGCGACCTTACGCTGGTGAGTAAAGGGACAATTAGCATTATAATATTTCATTAGATGAAATTGACTTCTACCTTTCTGATCGCAGGACCTGCGTTCACATTTGCATCGACACCCTCCGATTTTATCACCGCCTGCACAGCAGTGCAATGCTTTTGCCAGAAGATTTCAGTGCCACTACGTTGGGCTGCAAATATCCTGGTTAGTTGGGATGGATCGATAAGAAGAACCAAAAGCACAAACAGGTGTAGTTTTCTGTCGCGACGCGTTTCACAATTATGGCTTCAACTTCCCCAAGCTTCTCCATCAGGGCTCGTGGATTCTTCTTTACCACGGCCTCCCTGTTCACCTTCCCCTGCATCTCCAGACGCGAATTAAACAGCTGAGTCGCGGAAACCCATTTCTGAGATGTCATCGAGAAGGTCGCCCACTGAAATTCAGCGCGCATGTCCATGAACAAGAAAAATTCACTCTTCCCTTTGATTGAGAGGGATAGCGGATTTATCGAAGTTGCGACAGAGAACAGGAGCTGAGAACGCGTCAGGTTTGACTGCGCCAGTGGTTTCGATAGAGGGGCTGTTAGTGAGTCCAGTGTTTCTTCTGAAACTGTTGTGCGAGGAGTAACATGAACTTGCTTTCCAGTCATGTTCGCCAAAGGTCCAAGACTTTGCTCAGTTTGGTTTTTTGTCAATACCGATCTGAAGAACATATCGACTTCGCTCTGTTGCGACTGCGGTGCTGGAGCAGTGATTGCATGGTCATGGATGGATTGTTCCTCTGTCTGGAGGCAAGAATGAATGAGCATCGTGAATCAGCCCAAGTAAGTAAATTTCACGCACTGAACTTACGTCCATAATTGAGAGCAGGCTCAAGGACATTGCTTCTGCCTTCTCCGAGCCATCGACTCGGCGTAAACGCTTTGCAGCTGGTGGACATTCAGCTGCACCTGTTACAGCGCCACCCTCACCCTCAACTGTAACACGATCAGCATCAGCCTTTCGCTTGCCCTTGCCGCTCGTTGGAGGTCCAGAGCCTGTTACAACAATGCTGCCATCGCCATCGCCATCGCTGTCTCTGTCACTCAACATCTCGTCGAGTATCTGTAAATCGGGGTCAAGCTCAGGCTCATCCTTGACTATGAAGAGCCCGCCAAATGAAGTTGTATTCTCAGAGACCACAAGCCCGAAACTCTCTCCACTTGCAACTCGTGGAAGAGTAGGGGAAAGACGCAGCTTCTGCTTTGATGGCAGCGGCTCTTTCTGGTAAAGAGAGTTGAAAAGGTGAGCCGCATAGTCAACGAGGGAAATATGATGAGACTCATATGCTGATAATGCAAATTGATCAGCTGTTGTCAGATTTTTGGTGTTCTTGAGACGGGTGGACCCAATACGCAAATTTCGGCGGAGGACAAAGTCATGGGCAAGACCAGCATAAACTTCCAGCCCACTCGGTTGTGCTCGCTGCAGCGAATTCCATGCCTTATGGGAGCCCTCGATTCGGCTGCCATCTGATGCGATATCCTGACAGCGGCGAGCAAGACACCCCTTTTTAACATGGGCCAGCTGATCAGTATGAACCTTTGCAACATCATTGGGTTAGTTAAGACTCATGAAATACCACTTGAAACTAACCTTTGATGCCTGCGTCAACCAGATATTGCCGTGCTTCAACCATTTCTCAAACGCATGCTCGAGTCTTTTCTCCTGCTCATCCTTTTCCCAATACTTTGCTGGCCCGTTCTTTCCAGCTGGTTGTTTTATTATGGCATTTCGGATGTCTAGAAGGACTTGGCTTCGGTATGCATTTCGTGCCCCATTTATGAGGACACTGCCATATCTTCGAGGTAGTATTAATTTGTCGATCTAGTAAATTCCAACCTGTGCAGGAGCACTCACCGACTCATGAAATGATGCACGTCAAGAACAACATCTGAGCCCGGCAGCCCACCCGACACATTCCGACGGACCTGGCAGCAGTTATCAACAACAACAGTGTTTGGCTGTGGGACTTGAAGCGCGTCGTGGCGCTTCCTTATTCCCTCCAAGACTTCACGGGTTTCTTCTGGAGAGGCACTCTGACAGAAGCGCTGAAGATAGCTGATTGTTAGATTAAAATACAAGTGACATTACCATGAACTACGCACCCAGGCCAGCGTTTCACTTCTTTCATTGATGACACTCAAAATGCCACCCTTAAACATTTTGGTACGAGTCTTATCCTTTTCGATTATTACCGCCTTTTTAGCAGACCTGAAAGTGTTGTCAAGCGAGAGGCATTTCCCTAAGCATTTGAGCGTATAGTAAGTTACATGCATTGTCTCATATGCAAGCTATACTTACCTGTTCTCGTCTGACAGTAATTGTGGGATTCTCCCTCACGCGTCTTCTTAATGAAGTCAAGATAGATATCCGTTATCAAGTCGTTGGTTATGAAGGCATCACTGTAGCCGTTTTCCTGACCAGGCTCAGAAAACATCTCAAGGTGGGTTCTCTGGCCTGGAAATGGGTGAGGATGGGCAGCTTCGAAGCAGGAGAGGTACTCCAGTTTGCGCTCATAATACTCTAGCAGGTGCAATTCTGATAATCATGTCAAGTTAATGTCATTCCATGTCTTCCCCTGGTAATTTCACTTACGCTTGAAGTGTTCCGCAAGACCAGCTGACGTTGATGATGGCCGTAATTCAACTATTAGGTCATAAAGTTCCCGTGTAACTGCTGTCCTTGTCATGAAGTATGGGATATTTCCTAATGGTCATGAACGTCAATGTGAGTTCCTCAGGCTTCTTCTATACATATAAACTCACTTGGTATTCTCCAGTGCTCCCACTTTTTCCAGAATAGACAACTAGTTGTTGCGAAGCAGTACCCTGGTGCGTTTGGCTCATCACTCTGCTCTGAGCCGCCTTTCCCATATTTGGCCTTGCACTCCTTGCAGCGGAGTTGATATCCAAGCGCGCGCTCTTCTCTCCGAACTCCATGGACCTCACGGGCACCAGTTGTGGTCCAACCATCCCATAAAGTCTCGTTTGACCCACACGCAGGGCAGCCGTCCAGAGCACCAGGATAGAACACCGGGTGAATGACTGTGAGAGGCATGAGGTAGGCAGTTTCTGGCATGATTCTCGGTGTTGGACTCCTTCTCATGAAGTGCAGATATGTTGGTGGGAAAAAACGCGGCCCAAGAAGGGGAATATCCGTTCCAAGACTAGGAGCAACTGGTGCTTTCGAATTTTTGTGCAATGAGGTTTGCTGATGAAGGTAGTCCACATATTCGACAATCTCGGCCTCCCATTCTAGCTGGTGCCTGCTCCTTGACTGCTTGTCTCGGTGGTTAAGCCAGCCTTTCAAGCGTTTATCAACCTGATGAAATGGCCATTTGCAAGCACTGGATACTAAGTTTCAGGCCACGTACATTCGCCTTCCAACTGCTCTCAAACTGTCGCTTCTCGGCCAGGGTTCCTGCCAGGTTCTTCAGCATCTTCCTCATGACGCATGGCTCAAAAACATCTCCAGAGATTGACATAGCTGGAGTTCAGAGACGAGTAGGCGAAACTCAAAACATTCGGCTCCTCATATATATTGCCAATTTCTTAATGATCGCCTCTGCCACCCGATCACTTAGCTCCTCGTCCCTGTACCACTTCGCTTCAGTCCGTACCATATATGTGATTGCCTGATGCTCTGATTTACATAGAACCCTTGAATACACCACTATTATGATAGATTTTAGGGCTGACGTTCTCCTAGTGCTGAGTTATGTAGCCTTCTCATGCGATACTGAGTCTAAGAAGTGTTATGGTGCCGAGGGTGCTCATCTGTTGAGTTGACAGTTGGACTCTGGTGACGAGGTGTAGCCGAGGATTCTAAACCAACCACATAAGAGCCCAACATACGAAAAATCTGGAAGAAGAGCGCACCTTTAGCCCATTGAGCAACTTGAACTTGATGCCGTATTTCATGTTCTTGTGCCAGCCTCCTCTGCTCCCGCTCCTGAATCTTTAATCGAAGTTTCTGGGGCACATTGTGATGCATAAACTATAGCATGGAGGTGACAGGTAAAAGATGGATGGCAAGAGAGAGTCCGAGGAGTGTTTCACTCGTCTTGCTGGCTAGACCTAGGGCAAGGTTAGGGTAATCTCTGCAGTTGCGGTGATGCAACTGAACGCATACAATCAAGTGTTGAGATTTGGACTTGTGCGAACCAGAAGGCCAGCAAAGTTTGAGGGCTAAGTGATACTTTGCGACAAAACAGGAATTCCCAGTCTGAGTGACGGGCGACGATCCCCTCGCCCCATCTTATCTTATCTGGCTTCTCAGCCGGGGGAGAACTCAAAAGTACTTCAGCATTGACAATCACAAACAGGCTTAAAATTACAAGAAATATAATACAGATTGGCATGATAGATATGGCGCTTTATTTCAGTCATCTCCTGTTAAATCAATAATGTCATCTTCGCCTTCATCGAGTGTGAGATCGATGACACTATCGCGGTTGCTCTGATTGCCTGTCGTTCGACTGACATCTAACCAGTCACACAATTCTTGATCAGCCATGAGCGCGTCAACCTTCAGGCCACCAGGATCAGCAGCGTCATCATTGTCGTCTGAAGACTCAATCTCGATGACTTCTGACACAAGTGAGTCAAGGGTTTGCGTAGACGGGCCTTCGCCCTTGGGATTCTGGTTCAGATGCTGGCTTAATCTTTGCGCTACACTGAGGAAATTAGTATGTACCTTTCGGCAACGCTGCTGAGGCAACAAAGCTTTCTTTGTCCCTCCAGATCGGTGTTTGCATATCCTGTCGGTCTTGTGTAGAAGTAGTGAGCAGTCTGAAAACATAAACAGACGTTACACTTACTTTTTGACCACTATGACGTGTGGATGTTCCTCCTGTTCGGGAAGCAGGGCCCAAAACAAGAAGATTAGGTGGCAGGAGGGGTGCCGGGACCCACATCTTGATAACGTCAGTGTCTTTTCCAATGAAATTGCCGCTCATCAAAGAGACGAGGTTGGAAGTTGATACGGTAAGCTTCGGCTGCCGACCATCATTGACAGTGGAGGCATAGCGGCCGCGCCGCACTTCCATGGACGCATTGAGAATCTCGACATGCGCTGTTGGTGTCCAAATTGAACGACTGCTCGCATCGAACACGGACAGTGGCTATATTCAAATTTGATGTCAGATGTCAGAACATGGAAGGAGAAGGATAAGCACCGAGCAAATCATTTGTAGAATGACCCCTTCCCAAACTGTATTTGAAAACTTATCTCGGAGTTTTGCCTCCTTTCTCAATCGAAAGTTGACCTGGCAAAATTGGGCGAGGTTGAAGATGGATACCTCGCGTGACATCCATGACGTCGTGTCAGGAGCCCGATAATGGGGCGGCTCTGACCAGGAGGTAGCGGGATGAAGGTAGAGGTTGAGTACTTCTCGGTCAGGAAAATCGTCGAGGATATTGTCAGCAACATGTGGCTGGCGGCTACTCATCTGGCCTAGGGAGTTTGTCCTGAGTTCGTCTTGCATAGCGACCCGCCATTCCACAAGGAATTCGTTGAAGGCATCTCCCTGCATAGAAGAAGCGGCATCAATCAATTGATCTCCAAAACCGCATTTTACCATGGCCTGAGCGATGGCAGGGCCACAATCCATTACACCTGCACTGTAGTCGCCACCAGATAGCAATGCAAAGAGTTCAAAGCTTCCGTGCGGGAAGCCGGCATCTGCGAGGGCAGCCGATGTGTACACCTCGTATTCATCATCGAAGTTCTTCTCCTTGTTCCGAATGCTATTCATGATTTGAATAATGACCACTGAGCTACAACACATGTATTGAAATGGCGATGGGGCTCACGTTCGAAGTACTAGATTGGCTCCAAAGACAATCACGTCGACATCGCTCGTGATGACGCCGTCGATGTAGCCTTCTTGATTGAGTCTTGCCAGCTCCGCTTCCCCCTCGCCGGGTGCCTACTGCACTTCAGATGCAGAATACAAAAAGAAGATGTTTTTCGCACCTGATGGAATTGAAATCCAAAATATTGGATCAAGTCCTTCGCGTCCTCGAGCCACCATGGCTCCTGGTCAGCGCGGACTTCATGGCCTCGTTTGAAGGCAGGCCGGTTGGGCCCATCAAAAACAAACACCAGAAAAACTGGTGCTCGTAGAAAGGCTGCAAGCTTGTTGAAGAAAATGTAGAGGCCGCCTCCCGGGAGTTGGTTGTACACCCCAGGTTTCCGTGTAGTGCCGACGCAGTCAGCGATGCATGGACTAAATTACAAGTTAGCACGACAAATGTACAGCCTCTACATAGTGACTACATACCCCATATCAACGCCGAGACGTAGCCTATGATCACCGTGTCCATTGTTTTGTGCGTCGGCCTGTGCCTTGTGCTCAACGGCAAGGGAGAGCAGGGTCTTGCGCTCGGCTGTGTGAGAAATTGTCTAAGCGCCCGGCACTCATCAGTCTCATGGCTCATTCATTATGTGTGGTCTGTTCTCACCTGCCATAGCCCTCGAACGCCCATAGCGAGCAAGATGCAATGTGGATGCAGGAGTCAAAGCCTCAGCCTAGCAGCCACTAAGACATTTTCGCGGTTGAAACATCCGCGGTGGCAGCTTGCCTTTGCTCGTTCGGGGCTCGTTGCTCATGGCAGCTCTTCGTGCTTAGTCGGTGGGTTGTGTTCGCGTTCGTGATGAGACGTGGCATTGTTATCCTACCAGGCACCGCGGTCCGCAGGCTTCTTCGAATTCCCCTTCGCCCTCGGCCAGCGCTGTGGTGGAAGAGCGCCGACTGCTCCACATCATCGGTGATGTCAGCTCACGGGACGCACGTGCACTCTCCCACAGCCTTCGGTCGTGGTCGGTCCTCATTGGGTCCCTTCGGTCTTGTCGGTCGGTCGACCGATTCTCGTCCCAATTCGGAAATCCCTTGGGATGGCGAAGCTGCCAAGAGTCCTGGAATCGACACGCACATGATCTCCGCCTTAGTCAGCATGTGCGCCCGCACACGCTGACTAAACTATTCGCACGATTACAGAATAACGTGATGTGGTGATGTCCGTTGACGCAAAATCCCTGCCAAATTGGCCATCAAACAATGCACAGCCCATAACTTCGCGAGGACAAAGATTTACAACTTGCATTAGTGGAAAGAAATGTTTGGAATTGTAATATAAAGAGCATTATCAGAGCAGAATGTTTATTTATGGTGTTTAAGTATGAAATACCCTTGTTGATAGGGCAATTTAAGATACTTACT
>MPNV01002152.1:317744-338951 GCA_013376435.1 Cyclocybe cylindracea | reverse complement strand
AACAGATATAAAAGATCTGTTCTGATAGAGCTCTTTATAATTTTTAAAGAATCACTTTCTTCTTATGTAGCAAGTCCTCAATCATCAAAATTGACGAGTTATGAGGTGGGGAAGGGATCATATGAAGCATCTTGTTATTCTCATTTATTAATATTCAGAATTAATAAAGGTATTTAAAAATTGTATATACTGAATCCTTGTCTTATCATGTACAAGTTTTGGTATTGAAGGTTGTGCGAAGATGAAGTTGTTGGCTTGCAATCGAGCGCCAAAGGGGCGGAATCCTTCGGCTGTGGCTGTGCTCATTCCCAATCCGGACATAGGGGGATCAAAATAGGCTCTGCTAGCCTCATCTGTGGCTTATTTTGTTACACCACACCTTTGAATGGACAAGGCAATTATGCGATAATATTATGCATATTTTTAGCTTTCTCTTGATGCCAAGAACAACAGGAGAGATCTATTTTTGTAAAGATATGGTGCAAACAATGGTTTGCACACCAAAAATGCGAAAATGCGCACCAAATGTGCCCCCTCTCATGTTACCCTGACTCAAATAAACTATGTGATAATGTAGGGTAGTGTATTGTCTTTAATTTGGCCCCTTAAAATCAGTTGTGCATGTAGTATTGACTATGCTATTCCCTTATAGAGCGCATTTTCTAAAAAGAGCATAGAAGCGCACTCAATTCTCTACCATTTTCAGGCTTCCAATCCTTAAGAAAGGTCAGCAATTCTATAGAGCATATATAGGGCTTTCAAACGAGCCCTCCCGCGTGTCCCTGCGTTCAGTATTGCTGCTGATATTAAAGGAATACCCCCCATGCATAAAAACCACAAAAATGTGTCCTCATTTCCCTTCACAATTCCTCCACATTTCACTTGACTACATGGAATCTGTAATTTAATATTATCCTCTTATTCCTCAATTTCACACACTTATTCCACTATTTTTGCAAACAGGGTGATGAACTTAACAATTTCTTCCTCTACAAATTCCCCTCAGGCATTTCTCTGTCAACACCTTATGACCCCTTCCCTCCAGATATTATTTCTATCTCAATCTATGTTCTGAATGTGTTACCTTCGATGCTTGGGTGAGCCATCCATTCCGGGCAGCAGCAGGTCACGCCAAGCTCGAGTGGCAGGATTCCCTTTACGGATTGATTAGCTGTCACACTCGGGACACGTGCGTCACGTGTCGCCGAGGCTCCAGGCTCCAGGCTCTGCCAGGATCTGCCAACAACTCGGATGCCCTCGATGGCATCCCCATACGTCCGGCGACGGAGTCGGAAAAATGATCACTGTCAGGAAGCTGCGAAACCGACATATCAACAACACGTTCATCCTCGATAGGGCAGAAGATACCTTTGAGCTTGCCCGAGGCTGCTATGCCGTCTATCAAGAAGAACGTGGTGTCCTCCCAGGACTTCTATCATAGAATTACCAGGAGGGCCCACATGCTTTGAAGTAGTGAGATTTTCCCGAAGTGAAAGACATACTATCCCTTTCCAGCTGTTTGCGAGTTCGGGGTGTTTGCGTTTTCGGTTTTGGACTCCACTCGTTCATTGTATCGTCCTGGAAAAATTCCAATAAATCTGTATTGCTTATTTTAAGAGGCTCATCCATTTTTTGAAGGGAAAGCTTCGGATCTCATTCCAAAATTGAAGATATGAGTTTTTGATGACACCAAAATAGGGCAGTGTAACTGAATGTCGAGTGTGATGGCTGCACCTCAAGCTTGCCCTAAATTTAAAAACTTTATATTACTGTATATCAGCAGCATCTGAACCACCGTTCAAAATTTCAGAGGCAGAGCTGTGAGCCTTGCGTAGATAATTGACAATTGGTAGAAATGGCCATTTGAAGGGTGACATGTTTTGATTAATTCAATCTCCGCCTGGACAGCAGTGCGCAAGCAGAACGAGCCGCACACGAACAATGATTGTCAGATCCCTCCAACCCTCTTACTCTACATGTTCAAAGTCAAAGCAAACCTCCAGAAGAAACCACATGACGACTATGACGACCTCGACGCCCTTCAGATTGAACAGGCATGTGTGGATGTCAATAATTGCACAACCCCATCATTACTACCAATAATAATCTAAAGTAGCGATTCTCCTCAATAAGTAGCATAGCTTGCTCATAAACATGAAATTCTTGACTCGAAACTCGTCATGAGCTCTCTTGTGCCTGCGAAGCTTGGATGCCGATTTGCCGATGTCGACAATGAGGTGTGACATGCGTGATGTTTTCCGCAAACTCCCAGAATTCACGATTCTACGTGATCGGGAGGCATCCGCTGGAATTAATCCTTTGAAATTTCCAAATATTTTTACATTTCTGAGTAGCCAAGACAAAAGCCTACACTCCCAGCAATTTTGGTAAATTTTGAGCCAACGAGAGGGGAGATATGCGCCTGACACTCAAAAATCCGCAAACAGCTGGAAAGGGATAGTACTACTCTTCAAAGAACTTGAATTCCTGAGAGGCTGACAGAGAGGGTCGACATATCCGAGTTAATGGTGGCAGTGGCAGAAGAGAAGCAAGTCGCGCCTGTTAGACTCTCATCAAGCTACTTCCCGTCGTCAACAACATTGTTCTGACCTTTGATTATACTGTATCAAAAGTATGTATGGGCCTTCTGTATAACGAATCTCCTGTCCATAGGCGAGACTGACAACGTAGCTACCTCCACTGTGAAAAAGAACCTGCCGTATACGCTTGCCAATCATCCGTTCTGGTAGTATTCAAGGTCAGTGATGTTACCAACCACGAGGAAAGCAAAAAAAAAAGAGAACAGTTCACCGCAAAAAGTTGCGGCACCTGCTACAGGCGGCCATTCTGCGGTTTCCCAACATCGGTGGTAAGCCTTCCCACCGCGATTCGGGGGTATGACGGCCGTGCTTCCCAGGCGGGGCGAGGATGGGGATTGTGTGTTCCATCCATTATTTCCGTTCTTGAAAGAGGTTGCAACGCGTGTTAAAAAAAAAAAAGCAGAAAGTTTCGGGATTTCGGGAAGCGAGCCGAGGAAGGCTTGGGAGAAAAGGGGAAGAGCGAGAAAAGAGTGTGTTTTTTGCCCGCGGTTCCATTGGGAAACCGTTTTCCTGAATTTTTGCGGGGCCGTTTTTTATCGTTTCGGGAAGACGCGGGTCCTTTTGATTTCTTCCAAGGGGGGATCTTGTTTCGGAAAAGGACGTTGTGGGCACCGAAGAAAGGAAACAAAGATGAAGGCTTTTTCATCGGTCAAGGCCAACCAGCAGGCTGTGTTTTCTGGCAGTTCGGGGTTCTTAAATGCCATAATTGTGTTCCGTTCTCTTTGTCCGAAAAAAAAACAGGGCTTTGGGGTGTTTCCAAAACAAAAGGAAAAAAGGGCGTAAAGTTTACAGAAAAGGGTGAAAAAGAGGCTTTCCGCATTTTTTTTTTCAGGGTGCTGCGCCGGCTCGAATCGGGGAAACGGAAAAAAAAAGGGCAGTGGTTTTCCGCTGAGGAAACGGTCATGGGGGCAAAAAGCGAAGTTTCCCGTTTTCAAAAGATGAGGGATGCAAAAAACCGGCATTATTTTTACGGAGGGTGCGAAAGAAGATTTTCACTGTTGAAAAACTTTTCCGCTTGGCCTTGTGGGCCAATGGAAAAAATCGGTGTCTTCAAAAAGGCAAGCTTTTGGTGCGCGAGGAATCTTCCTGTGAGCTGTTGGCAAGCAAAAGGGCTCCATTGGTTGTCCGGGGTTGTTTCCGCTCCAATTTTTGAGAAAGCCGGTTTCATAGGGTATTTCTGTTCTTGGTCCTCTTTGTATCCTGTGTGATTAGTTATATGCCCTATCGGTGGATGCAGAAAGATAGTTTATGGTTTTATATCAGTTCTGCGTTGTATATATATAGTCTGTAAAATATATATAGTTCTTGATACATTAAATGATTATTTATATTATAATTACGCTGTGATATAGTGTATATTTCCTGATTGTGTGTCTAGCTGGGTTGTAGATCTTAAGGAAAAATATATGTGGGCGACTGGCGGGGGCCAAGCCGAGCCTGGTGGAAACGAAGAGGGGGCCGCTAGGAACTTGCGTGTGGCGCCGGAAAAGGTGTGGTTGTAACCGGTTTGGAAAAAAGGGTGTGCCACAATGCTCGGCAAAGAACGGCCGTGGAGTGTGCTTTAAGGCACGCGCGGCGCGTTGGTTGTGTGGCATTATTGGGCGTGCGATGTGGGGATCTGGATTGAAGGAGTGGACTTGACGAGAAGAGCGGTGCGGCGCTCTCTCCCCGATTCTGGAACAAAAGATTGATTAGTAGGGCCGAGGACCTGAACAACCCTTCCGGCCCGACTTTGAAAAAAAAAGGCAGAAAGCGGTTTCGTTTCGTTTGCGGGTTTTTTTTTGTTTCCCGCGGGCAGCGTTTTTAAGTGTTTTCGGAAGCAACGCAAGACAAAGAAGAGAGAAAGAGGAAAAGGGCCGTTGAGGGCAGTAGCTCGTCTCAAAAAAGAAGAAAAGTGTTGGACAATTAGCAAAAAAAAGAAGAAACGAGAGCCAGGGGTCTTTTGGTTTGGGCCAGCCTCCAGCGATTGGTGTCGCAAAGGTTAGAAAAAAAAACGCTCTGTTCAAAAGCCATCTTGTTTTAAGGACTGGGAAAAAGACGAAAAAACGTTTTCCGTTTTTTTGCCCGCGACGGAAGACAAATTTGGATGTTTTACCAGCGTTCCTCGCTTGGTCGCGTAAAAAAGGCCCGAAAAAGACTGAAGTTTAAGTTGTAATATTTTTGGTCGAGACGAAAGATTTGGATTTTACTACCAACCGTTGTCTTCGGCGCTGAATTAGAAGAAAGAAAAAGGAGACAAGAAGAGCAGCTTTCGCAAAAAGAAAAAGAAGAAAGGGGAAAAGAGGTTTTTCGGCAAAAGCAAAATTGTAAGGCGGTTTTTTAAAACATGCAAAAAAAGGATGAAAATGATTTAACTCAATTTTTTAAAAACTCAAAGCTGTGGTGGTGAAAGGAAAAGGGCGGGGCCCCCAAAAAAGGAGGGGGCCTACTTCTCGGCGGGGGCTTTGCTCGAAAAATCGTTTTCTTCCGGGCGGGGGCGGCCCGAATATTCATTTTCGTCGCAAGGGTTCGGCGATTGGGGTTTAGATTGCAAGCGTTCGAAAAGGCTGGGTTTTTTGAAAGTGAAGTGAAGAAAAAGAACAAGGAGTTTTAATTTTGTGAATTTGGAACGAAAAGGTTGGGATGTGAGAAAAATAAAGAAAAGAAAACAAGGAGGCGGCGGTATTTTCCTCCCTAGGAATAAGTTAAAGGAAAGGAAAAAGTATATGGGTTTTTTTCGGGCGCGGGGGAAACCAAATTTTTAAGGGGACGCGCTAAAAAGCCGTTATCCAGATGGTATTTCACGACGGGGAAAAACCCTTGGAGGGAATCGATGTATATGCTGTTCAAAAGAATTGGTTTTTTTAAAAGCGATCGAACCTGAGAGTATTGGAAGTCTAAGCTCGACGCAGGATGTATAAATGTATGACAGGTAACGCTCGGTTCCCACAAGAAAGCTTCCATCTTTTTTTCCCGGCATTTTATGGTTTTGTTCGTTTGGGTTTTCTTTTTCGTGATGGGATTCGCAAACAGAAAAAAACGTCCTTTGGGAATTTAAAAGAGGCGGAAAAGGCAAAAAGAAAAAAAACACCGGATTTGAAAAAAAGCAAGGCCCAAAAAACGGCTTTGCGGGGCAGAGGAGTGTCGGAGAAATTTTTGGGCATCAACGGCAGAAAACGGAAGGGGAGTTGGCGGGATCGTCAAAAGAAACTAAAAAAGGAACAGGAAAAGAAAAAAGGATCAACATTCAGAACTCCAGGGGAAAAAAAAAGATTGTCGGCTGCGGGCAAAAAGAAAAAAAATAAGGGCGAGCAATGACGCAACAAATAAGGGCGCTTTTTGAAAATTGTTTTCTGGTTATAGAAGAAAAAAAGAAAAGGGGTGTCCCGAGGGAAAAAAGAGGGCCACGCCCTCAGACAGTTAAAAGAAACTCGAATTTTGGGTGTTTTTGAAAGAAAACCGCCACTTTTTTGTTTTTTCCAAGCGCGGCCGCCTTGAAAATTGGGCGCGGCTTAATCAAGACGCCGCGGTTCGAAAAGGAGGCCGCAAAACCCTTGGGGGTGCTGTTTGACGGAGAAAAATAACCGGAGGCTCGCCAAAAAGCTCAAACAAACAAAAAAAAAAGGTAAGATAAGACATCGCAAAAAGAGCCTTGCGTTCGGTTTGGTAAAAAGTGCCAAAGAAAAAAAAAAAAAAAAA
Organism: Cyclocybe cylindracea; assembly: GCA_013376435.1. Lineage (NCBI taxonomy): Eukaryota > Fungi > Basidiomycota > Agaricomycetes > Agaricales > Hemipholiotaceae > Cyclocybe > Cyclocybe cylindracea. Next base: position 332,673 of record MPNV01002152.1, on the reverse strand, counting down.
AGCCCGTCACGAATATGGAATTTCTTCTCGGAAGTTGTTGGACGGCCCGAGTGGAGTAAAAAAAAAAGGAGGAAAAGCAAGATGTTCCCCAGATTTGGAAATTTGCCGGGGAGAAAAGATAAGAAAGCTCGGACGAGGTGTTCTTTTCTTGGCAGAAAGAAAAAGAAAAGGGAAAAATTTTTTTCTTGGCTTTCTGGGAAAGCGGTGAGTTTTGAAACAAGCGTGCGCCGAAGGGTTTGTGGTTATTAAGATAACCCCTTTGCCGGTTTTTTTCCCACTGAAAGCGAAGAAGAGTAGAAGAAGAAAAGAAAAAAAAAATTCAAAGAAATGTACAAAAAAAGAACGCAATCGCGCGCGAAGAAGCCGCGACAATTTTGACCGGAAGTCGACAGGTGACCCACAAAAAAAAGAAAAGAAGGAAAAGAGAAAACTTCCTTTGTTTTCCCAAGAGCGCCTGTACCGGGGGACAATAATCCGGGCCGGGCTCGGGAAGGTTTGTTTTCCGTTGCCTTCTCTTCCCAAGAAAACAAAGCGTAGACTTGTTTCTCTTCAAAAAATTCGGACAGAAAAAATGTTTTTTTTTTGCCTGGCGGACGAGCAATTTCTCAAAAAGACAAAAAAAAGTAAAAGAAATTTTTTTTTTGCCGGAAGGGAAAGCGTTTGTTGTTTTTCCAGGGTTTGGTTGGCGGAATGTTTTTTTTTTTCCGTGTAAGAATCCGGCGTTTGCTTTCGAAAAAAAAGGGGCGTTTGGTTCTTTTCAAGAGGCCGAGTGGTGGGGAACCATTGGGCTGTTTAGGATGGCATTGGGTTGAATTGGGGCTACAGGCCTTTTTGGCGGTTTTTGGGCGGAATTATTTACTTTTTCAGAGGAAAGGAATTTTGGCATGGGGGTATTTGGTTTGTGGTGGTGGATCGGGGCTCTTTTTTTTTTCCCAAAAACGCGGTCCAAAAAAAACCCATTTTGGGCCGTCGGGAAGAGATGAAGGCTTTTTGTTTCGTTCTGGAAACCCCAAACCAGGCCTTACCATGGGTTCAAAATGGGTTTTACTTTTTTCGCGGGCAAAGGAGAGTTTTTGAACTGGGAAGGAGGTTGACGCTTCGGGCGTAGAAAGACTTCTTTGTTCAAAAGAACGCCCTTTTAAAGGGGGCCTGTTTTTTCGAAATAAAACGACCAAAAAAGGTTTGATATTTACTTTTTGTTCCAAATTCCAGGAATTTTCGAAAGGGGTGTGCGAGAATCGTTGGAATAAAAAAAACCTTTTTTCTGAAAGTGTGCCTTTTTTTAAACTTTCTTTTTGGCAGGAAAGCAGCTGCGCTCTGGGCACAGACAAAGCAGATGAAGAAGGAACGAAAAGAAAAAAAGGGGAAAAAACCGAGGAACGGGACCTCGTACTGTTTCCGACTCTTGAAAAGATACGTTTTTGGCAAAAAGCTTTCTAGAACCGGAGGGAAAAGTTGGCAGGTTCTGAAAGGCCATTGGCTTTTTGCCCAAAGACTGTTTTTTCTTGAAGGTTTCCGTGCGCCCTTGTTTTACTCTTCGTGAAGCCGGAAAAAAAAACGTGAAATTGGCAAAAACAAGAGAAAAGTCCGGGCAAAAAGCTACATAACAAAGACGAAAGGCTGCAAGGAATTAAAGAATAGGGAATTTCAAAAGAAGTACCGAGGAATTGCTTGTGGGACAGAATATTCCACCTCTTGTTCTTTCGACAGTGAATCACAAGCCCTTGCGCGTTTTAGACGCTTTCCTGTACCTTGCCGGTTGATGGTCTCCTCTTCCGCTGGCCTGGGAGGAGCATGGTTGGGCTTGCGGGGTGGACTGGTTCAGATTATCGAAGCCCACAGATGCGCTCACGGAGGTGGGTCGGCCGCAGCGTCGGCCAAGAAATATGCTGTGGTACGTGCGACTTGGAATTTTTTGAAGGCTTTAGCCAGTTCAGCGAGCGGAGGGGTTGCGAACCAGGCGCGCTGAACGTCTGCGATCGCAGTGTTCTTTTTGTGTCCTCCTGTGTCGATTGAGTTGAACCGCTTTATGCGTTTCCAGTAAGCAGGGAGAGCGGTAAGCTGAGTCACAGGTCCGCTGAGTTCATCAACCTCCGGTTTAGAGCTTGTACATCCAGCGAGGCTCTGCGTCGTCTACAAAGCGGTTTCGAATGAGCGGCGCAGGCTGCCGCAGATTCGACACTCGCCTGTTTTTCTGTGGGCGGGACGTCGGGCTTCAGCTGCTACCGCGCGAGGGCGAAGACTCTTTGATTAACGGACGCCTCGGTGCCACGTTTTCAAGCAGATCATCAATCAACTGCGCATCACGACGGAATGGCCACTGAACACTATAACGGGACGAAGACGAAACCCCTTGTGCGGCGGCGCAGGTCGCGACGCTCGACGACCGATGGGAGTTTGTCAAGGTCGCCAATCGGGCATTCCTCCACGACCCGGCCTTCAACTACACCGGGAATCTGAAGTCGGTCAGCATTGTTCAGTCCTCCACTGACTGTCTAGTGTCAATAATGTTCTTTTCGGATGCACGCAGCCCATCGACCCGGAGGTGGACGAGGAGGAGTATCGAAGACGAGGGAACCTCCATCTATTCTTGGCCAAGACATGTTTCCTAGCAGGCGGACGCGTCACGGTCGTTGTTGACCCGGCGAATAACGGCAGGATCGCGGCGGGTGCACTGTGGTTGCCTCCACGAAAGCGGCTAGCCGTGTGGCAGCTGCACTTGCTGTTTAAAGCGGGATTTGGGCGCCTTTTGAAGCAGTGGAAGCTCACAGGATTTCAGGTACGCTCTCGTTCATCTTGCCACTTTCGTTCGCGGTTAATGACATGAGCAGAGGATGGTGATTGAGTATCATGAAGGCTCTGAGAAGAAACTGAAGAGATGCTTCAAAGAAAAAGGTGCAAAGGAATCCCCCGAGGACGCCTGGTATGTTCAGCAGATATTTACAGATCCGGAATACCAGGGCAAAGGTTAGTCAAAACATAACTTCCGCTCCGGCGCCTCGTTCTCTAACTCGCCCGTAGGCCTGATGTCAACGCTCATGCGAGAAGCATTCGCGAACGCGCCTGAAGCGACATTTTGTCTCGAAGCCAGCACCGCGAAGTCGCGAGACCAATACGCCCGCCTGGGATTCGAGGTACGCGGGCAATGCTGCCACCGCGTGCCACATTCATAGATATCACACCTTTAGAATCCCATACCGATACCAATGGGTGTTGGAAAGTGCAATAGTAGCGGGCTTCGAGCGACCGGAAAGGACGCCGCAGGGGTCGAGATCTATGCGATGGGAAGGGTATGTTCTATTTTTAACTTCAGTCCAGCGCTTCGCTAAAAACTTGCCCCTCAGTGGCCGTCGAAGCAGTAATGGATCTCTTCGCGTTGATTCCAGTTCGCCTAATGTATAGTTATTTTTAATCAAAGAACTAATTGCAAAACAGACTAGCAACATGGCGAACGACAGCTCTCTTCAGACTTCATGCTGTACATTGTACGAGCGGGTTCTACACAGGGCACAACGGCAACAACATAGCTACCTGCCCGCTCCTAACGAACCGGCCACGTAGGCCTGCCAATTCCTCGTCCTACAACAAAGCGCCTCAGTTTATTAATGCCACCGACAAGTACATGGCGACCTGAACAAAATCTCACCTAACCTTTGGGCGTTGAACCACGAGTCCATCCTCTCGTTGTTCGTCCAGGATAAGTTGGCCTCTCCTTGATTTTGTTGCATCCCCACTCCAGGAAGCATAATACCCTCATGTCTGGCATGCATCTGCAGGGATTGTGTATCTGCGCCTGCAGAGCCATTTGGCAATTCATTCAGGACGTGGGACGCGCCAAACGACACCAACGGATCGAACAACGACGGTTCAGGGAGCAAGAAATAGTGCTCGTCTGCAAGATGTTCGGGCGGCGAGGCTGCGTAACGAGCGTGTTGATTGCTCGAGAGTGGGATGGGACGGATGCCATGCACAAGAGACAGATGTGCATCCTAAAGATATTTGGAAGGCAAATAGAAGGTATGTCAGAAAAGAAAGCAAGTGAAGTAACAAATCAAAGACAGTCGTCGGATGACGGTGGAAAAAAGAGAGTGGTTGAATATTTGATATGTAGGTGATTTCAGCATCAAAGGCCACGATTGCCAATCTCGTTCCACGAGAGCCTGGCAATCAATTCCATCGCCTGCCTACGGAACGTGTCCGAGGACGTTCCAATTGCCGGCCACCCGTTCTCGAACGTGAATAGAGGCGGGTTCTTCACGGACGATCCGTATGGCTCCCACTTGGTGTTCCGAAGCAGGCTGACGGATCCAGGGGGTGCGTTCGGGTTGCCCGTATGGGTGAAGTAGACTAGCGAGAAGGTAAGACCAATGAGTGGTTGGAGTTTTATAGACGATAGACATACTGAGAGCGTCCGTAGCGATGAAGTCCGTCGTGTTGCTCGTGCCGCTCCAATGGACGAGGTCGCCGGCATGCACCGCACCGAGCGAAGAGTTGGTCGAGCGCTTGTCCACTATTAAGGACAATAAATTTCATGTTCACGGATGATGAAAAGAAGGTCGTAATACACACGGTAGCCATAAACAGGTTGGCGGTTTGCTGCGGCACGAGACAAGGAGCGACGAGGGGAGTGGAAGAGGAGATCCCCTTGAACGGCAGCGACTCGTTTGTATTCCGGGCTGTCAAGATGTATCATTTCAGTCGAGGAGAAGAGAAGGAAGTGGATGTGAGGCGCACGTTAGAGCGTATTCCGTTCCTGTGTTAAATGGGGATCCCTGCAAAAAAAAACAAGTTAGATGCCTGAGTAAACACGAGGACAATAGAGAGGCAATTCGCACCCGCGTGATATCGTCGGGGTAGGCCTTCTCCAACGCCTGCAAGTCGGCATCCGAAATCTCGTTGAAGAAACTGGGAGAGGTGATCAGTTTTTCAGGACGGCTATTTGATACAGGACTTACTTGAATCTCATGTATTCGAGGAATTGCGAATTGGTTCTGTTTGAGTCGAGTGAACCGAATGAGCCGGTTCGATGTGGAAGTGGTTGCGCAACCTACGTTATGTTCAACGTCGACAACGACATCAAAGTCCCTTCGTCCTCCACACAACCAGCAATCAATGGGATCTATAATCTGTATCACGGAAATACTCGTTCGGCTGAAATGAATGACGTACGTTCGCGAATTTGCCACTTTTGATGGAGATCTGAGGGTCACGGACGATAAGATCACCGTCGACCATGGGCTGCCATGCGAACCGAGTGGTCTGATACGAGGACAAATCCGGAGTATTGTTGATGGCTGCCATTAATGTGTCGAAAGGAGCATCTCGGAGGCACTTAAAGCGGTCAGCCGAGGAGGTGCAATTAGTATCGGCGACGAGACTATCGAAGTATTGTTGCTGGCTGAGGATGTTGGGAAGGACGACGGGTCCACCAGAGCTCTAGAGCGCGGAAAAAGATAGATAAAAGAGGGTAGAAGAAATATCAAGCCTTACCATAACTGCACCGCGGAACAGCCCTTGCGTATTTCCGTCATGCAAGAGGGTATGAATACCAACGGAGATTGCTCCGGCGCTGAGACCCCAGCTAGAGGGCGAACAACGATCATCAGGGGGAGGCATGGTTGAAAATACTGTGTAACTTACATAGTCACCTTGTTTGCGTCTCCTCCAAATGCAGCGATGTGCTTCTGTACCCATTCCAACGCGAATAGTTCTGCAAATTGGAAATAAATGAAGAGCAGGAAAGATACGAAGATGGACTTACGATCTCGTATACCTGCGTTGCCAATTCCAAGGGCTTTCACCTCTTTGCCTCCGAGGAAACCAAAAGCTGAAGAATGTCAAGAAAGTAATTGTATAAAAATCGCAAGAAGACTCACCGTTGAGGCGATATGCCGCAGTGACATAGATAACAGGAGCACCAAGGGCGATGGAGCAATTCACCAATGCATCCCCGACGACCTGGCTCGTGTCGCCAATCTGGAACCCTCCTGCATTGGCACATTGTCCTCCATACACGATCAAGAATGTGACTTGTGCTTACCTCCATAGATGTACTGGTGAAGAAGAAACAGAGAATTTCACGTCAGTCCGCAAGGCGAGCTGATAAAAGACTCACAAAAACCACCGGCAATTTCTGTCCTGGCTTGATGTTGGCGGGTTTGACCACATTCAGATAGAGGCCTAAATAACACTTTAGTTAGAGCGTGTGTAAGGCCAGGAAAATCGTACAGTCTTCAGAGAAATTAGACGGAGCAATCGCTCCTGGTGGAGCAAAACTGGTGGCTTGCTGAGGGCACACCGGTGCGAACTCGCTGGCCTGACGAATTCCTTTGAAGGATTTCGGAGGCGTAGGAGGTGCAAACCTAAGGTCACCAATGCTATAGAAAAAGAGTTCAGCAACGTGACGGCACTTGGATTCACCTCCGAGTCACGTACGGAGGAGAGGCAAACGGGATACCAAAAAATTCTGCTAGACTCCCGCTGCGCTTGCCCTCAAAGGATCCATACGACAGCTTCACTACCGTCGCAGAAGTAGCCTTCGTTAAGCAATTCAAGAGCGAAAATAATAACAATAGCGCTGGCACTCGAAGAAGCATGATCCAGTTGTAGACAAGCAAAGGGAAGTTAGCGCCTCACCTCCCACTGAAGCCAGTCCTTATAAACGAAAGCAGAGCATTCAGGCTTCGTGCAGGGAGGGGCCGCCATTTCGTGCATCGTAACAAACTATTCGTAATTTGCTGACCTTATTGGGGCTGCCGAAGGCCTTTCCCATGAGATGAAGTCTACACCTCGGCCTCCGGTCGCGCATAATACAGCTCCTTCGGGCGCAAACCAGGATGTCGGCTGTGATGCTCGCAGATAGACCCTCCTCTTCTCCTTGAGAATGATAATATCCGCAATGTGAAGGATGGCATCTACGGGGAGAGCTAAATTTAAACATTACACATTTGCTTTGTATATTGAAGAGGAAATCTGGCTTGCATAACTATCCAAGAGAAATGATGCGCGGCTCATTCCGATTGTGCTTCGCATCACCTCTTATATCTTTCCTTCGACGGTTCAAGAGATCTATGCATATGCTCCTGAGCTCCCAACGGACACCTTACCTACGAGATTTACGGTTAGGTTCGTCTGCTGCTTTGTGGATATCTTACTGCGTGGTACTCAGCCTACAAGCGCGTGTTTTCTCTCCTGTAAGACGGTCGGCGACGCTCGGAGAGCCACCATTTTTGGACGAGCGCATACCGAATCTTGCAGGAGGCAGGACTCAAAGTCACGGCACGACGAACAAAGGCGCTGTCAGAAATATGAGGGGCCATAGCAAATCTGATCATAACTTCGGACCATGATGGAGCCTTGCATATCATCCGCCGGTGTGATATTCGTATTTTGCGGAGAACACGCCATATAGATTTATTCTGAGAGTCAAATTCCAAAAGTCGTGTGAGGAGCCTCACAAGTTCGTAACTGTCAAAACGTGCCCCCCATCCATGGAACCCCTCTGTTATTTCTATTTGATCTTCAGCCTCGAGGTTGTTCCCGACGTGAGTGGAGTGTGATAAATTCAGAAAACAATTATGTACGGCTACGGGCTACACTTCGTAAATATTGCGATACAAATGGAAAGTATGACCGGACTGCAACGAGAGAAGCACCAGCAGAAAATAGGCACAGAAGGGCGTTAGTGGTTTTCCACTGCTGAATAAAATTTATCTATTTTATTGCCATAAACGAGCCATGTACGCCTGCCAATTGACATCCCTGAACAGTCGCGGGTTTCAGGCGTCTTCAAGGTAGATTCACATAGCACTCACCCACAGGCGGCCAACAGTTCTAATTCATACTCCAAGACACCGTAGCTATCACCTTCTGCACCCAGATGGCACTGCTGCCCCAGGCCAATCACGGACACGTCAACGTCATTGATAAAGGACGATGGTGTGAATAACTCGAAAGGCAAAAGCTGATCTCTTACAAGTTTCAGCTCGGAGTCCTCGAGGTTAGTCTCCAGTGGCAAGCTGCCAGAGGAACACGTCCATAATCCCAGATCTCCGCTTGTTGAGGCCGTGAGCAGACCAGTGTGGACATCTTGACCAGGCGCCTGTGGATATCCCGTGCGCGATAAAGACATCCCAATGTCTCGACTTAACTCCTTGGCGGATTCCCTTGTGGATGAAAGTCCCAACAAGACGTCCCTTTCAGACTCTTGTTAGATTCGGACTTTATATCGCGATGTATACTCACCAGAACTTTCCCGCTTGAAGCCACACACCTTCAGTCTGTTTGAAGATCCGTATAGCCGTGCGCACGCTCTCCATATCAGGGTGCTCTTCCAGAGAAGATGGCCCAAAACTTCCAGATTTCTTGCCGGCCCAAATCCCAACTAAGATCAAGATGGCCGAGGTAAACGAGGTTACCTGTAAAATTGTTTCTAAAATGAGCGTCGGTGCAGAGAAGAGGTATGAGTATGCGCACCTGTACGATCGGGGACAGAGGAACACCTCGTTGAAGCTGAATGTCTGCGATGTGGATACAAGACTGGGCTGCAGTAGAGCATATCTCGGGCGACGGGAAATTTCGTGTTGACATCTGCGCATTGGGCGGCGTGAAAAAGGAACGGTGGATAAAAATCCATGTATAGCAACATAAGGCTGATGGATCCAAGAACTTGTCACTGGGGTGGTTTGGGTCCCAGCGAACTGTTTCGTATGGCGCGTTACTGGTGCCGGTGGGCTGATACTGGACCTTGATACTCGGAAGCTCGGCACTGACATAACTAGTCCCACGGTGTCCTTACCATCCCATTGTCGAGCTCGAGCATTGATTTGGGCGCTGTCCAGCCCATACAGCCATTCTAATGCATAATCTATTATACTTACAGTCAAATGGTAATGCATGAATCATTGTACTCTCAATAATTCCACCAGCTGATGCATCATGGTCTCCCCCTCCACACTCTCGTGCATCACAGTGACTGAGGTGATGCATAAAGTCCTGAGGTGATGCATGATGAGTAGACCCCCCACCCCAGCATGGCCAGCCCTCCCTTCGGGCGCTTGTCTCCCGGCGCAGTGCCTGATGCGCTCTTGGTTCGCGCTGTCCGGGAATATCGCGCTAATTTTAGCCAGCTTCTGATAACCCACCTTACCTGGTTTGCTTTCCAGCCGGTTCACCCGCTCTCAAGCTCATCAATCACCTTTCACCCGCCTTTCCCCTCGTTCTCGGAACACTGTTTGCCATTCCTGTAATATTACATTAATACACAGCGGCTACCATTCTGCCCATTGCTGTTGTCCCGCCCCCTCCGTACTTCCGTCTTCTGTGTCCCTGCCACTCAGGCGAGCGTCGGGGGTGAAAGCTGCCTCATTAGTCGGCCACCTGGCTTCCCTTCGGTGCGTCGTGGTTCACTTCGTGGGTCAGCATTGTCATGCATCACTTACTGTGCCCTCCGTGGCTTATGCATCACTCTTAATTGGTGCATTACCCTATTCATGCATCACCCCGTCGATCCGCTTCGAATACGTTGCTTCTTAGAGTTGATGCACCACCCTTTCATGCATCACTATTGGGCTTCTCTCCGCTCCTTGCCCCGCATGATGCATTACCCTTGGACTCATGCATCATTCTCCTGCTCGCCTGGCTCATGCATTACTTCCTGCTTTTGTCCTGCGTACGCTTCCGTCCACCCTGGGGAAAACATTCGCCCTTCATGCATTCATGCATCACCTCATGCATTACTCTAAACCAAAATCAAACAGTACGTCTAATACACGAAGTCCTTGATACTCCTCTATCCTACGAATATTCTCGACGTGAGAACGTGAGAATTTAAAATACGGCTCAAGAAGTCGGCGTCGCAGTGTCCGCCTTCTTCGTCTTGTCCCTCCCGGTCCTGTCCTTTCCAGCACTAGAGCCGTCGAATTCACCCGGCCAGGCTAGCTTAGGGTCTTGTATGATATCCTGCATCCGGGATACATGGCCTGGCACGTCCGCCCATAACGCGGCACAGTACTTCCGGAGGGTGCGATACATTGCTGCCTGACGTTCAGCATAAGCGCGAAGCCCTTCGATTCGTGTAGCCGACTCTGCCCAGTGTGTTTCTTTTCCTCTCTTTGTCCATTCGGCTGCTTTGAAATCGAAGAATCGAAGAACACGCGACATCTCCTGAGTGAGCAGCTCTACCTCCTCTGTGAATCTCTGTGCTCGTGCACGCGACTTCGCCCATTCAACACGCAGTCCTGACCGTTTAAGATATTTGTGAGTTTAGTAATATAAAAATGGAGATGAAGCTTGCTCACGATCGTGCATAAATGCTGTTCCCTCTTCGCCCTCCGTTGGAGTAGTTTTCCAGATCCACGACATGGTGCGCTTGCCCTCGGACTGCCCCATTTTACCCTCTGACAAATCACGAATGTCCTCATCCTTCAGCGGGAGAAGTTCAGCCCGCCACGAGAACTCGAATAGAATCGCTGCCAATGTGACCAACGCATTGTACGCGACTCAGTACTCCTCAGCCGCTGCTTGAATCTTGGTGTCGATCGTGCTGATCGTGTTTCGAGCACGGGTATTTGCAGCCTGCCCACACACAAAACGATCCTTGAATTGATACAGGTAGGCTCTCACCTGTAGATTGCTTCGTAGATCGTCGAGGGCTTCATGTGCCTGCGCGTACCGAAGCTTCCATTCGATCCTTTGGAGCTGGGGGCTCACGGGGGCTTGTCCCTGGATTTGAGAGGGGAGCCAGAGAGGGAAATCATAGACCTTCGTTTCGGCCTGAATCTGGGACACCGTCACGTATCGAGATCGGAGTAGTTGCGCCCCGGGACAATACAATATTTGATATTTCAGCCACGAATCAGTCTTCCGTCTGAGGGCGTTAATATTGAGCTGAAGACGGGTCTTCTGTCGGTCTTGGGCGTGATCCCAGACCTTCTTGGCCTCCGCTCTTACTGCGCGCCTATGACAGGCATGTCCGTATTAGCTCCGTGAAGAAGATGCGGATTCAGACCTTACTGTTCGGCCTCAATGTCCAATCTGTTCGCGATGTACACGCTTGGTGAGACAGTGTCATCTAAGGCAAAATCCCTTTTTGCGGCTATATCTTCGGCCTCCTCTTCTGCCAACTGTCGTCACACAGCGGCTTGTGTCGGACCTAAGATATTGTGAGTGATTCTTCGATACAGAGCAAATTAATCACCCACCATCGACCGTCGCTTCGTAAGGATTGGGTTTCGTTGGGTCCGCTTCCCAGTCCTTCACTTGTTCGATCCATGTGGCCAGGCTCTCGAGACTGATTGTGGATGATACTTCTTCATGTTCGATGACGTGTTCGGCCATGTCTATCGCCGCGGCGAATATCTTCTTTTTCAACATCATTCCTAAGAACCCTTAATTAAATACTACAGAATGTGATGCATTAACATGAACTCACCCAGAGCCGTTACAGTGCGCCAATTATGGTATCCGCAGTGCGAATCGATCTTTGCTCGTCGAGCACCAGGTCCCATTTCACGAGTGCTTGAGGCAAGACCATTGAGGATGGCCCAATTGCGCTCCGGGGCCTCGCCGTCACATCAGCCGCACCCGCAACGAAAGTTGAAGGAAAATCTTGTGCGGCACTTGGAAACATGCGCAGGGAGATGGAATTTCGGCACCAGAAATTCAATCCAGATCTCGTTGTCAAATAAGAAGCACTTATGGTCGAGTTCGTACATTCGCTTCTTGAGATTAATCGACCATTGACAAGCAATGTCATAGGATATATAGAATGTCTTGAGCTTTGAGTTTATTATGCTCTTGTAGAAGAGATAGTCCATGTTACAATACCTTAACCATTTTGTAAGCCCATTGAACAAAAGAGAAAGGGAGACATCACTTGCCGTTCGCCCACTTGTAAGTCTCCCATGGAGTTGGGTAAGGTCATACCATGTCTCGCACACATAGACTTGCCAACACCCGAGGCCGCATAATTGCCTCCAGGCTTCGCGTCTGACAGATTGACAGCATCGTGGCGTGAACAGGTGCTTTTCTAGAAACAAGGACAGTAAGACGATGCAAATACAGGACGATTTCTTACGCCCACCGGTTCTGTTTCATTTTCGTGCTTCTTCAGATGTTCTTGGTAGTCCTCCTGGTTCACACAGTATGCCCAACCTTTACTCAGACCCGGATCCCCCTTTTCACTGGATACATTCTTCCTTTTTAATCTAAAGTTTGCGTCTATAGCGAAGAACCGCGCATGTAAGTACCTGGCAGGAATAAATCAATGTTCTCCTCTGGGTCTCAAATTACCCCGGACATACCTCTTGTCGTCGGGAACTTGATCCCATCCATCGGGCATATTGACGCCTGGATGGGGGCACGCAGGACACTCCACTGCCAAAGCGCCCTCTTTCGTAGCTGCAACTCCAGCTGGGTCATGACCTCGGCCGCCGCGTTTGAGCATTTTCAGATGGCCCCATTGTTCTGTCATGCGCAGGAAAGATATATACCGGTCCTGACGAGCAAATGAATTAGTTGGGAGGACCCTATTCGGCGTGGGGTTTGTTACCTTCGGTGTGCTCACACCCGTATTATCAGTCAAACGAGCGAGTCCCTGGTAGAACTCGAATGCGGATGCCTTCGACTCATATGAAATCAATTCATATATCTCGAGGACAGCGAAGGAGGCAGCTGTCTTCGGTTTTGTGACAGTTGCTGGATAGAGACGAGCACGCAGGAGTTGGATGGTGTGGTTCTGATTACCGCGCCCGCACCCACAGAAGTCAATGCCTACCCTCTGCATCCCGTGTATGTCGATCACCCAGAAATCGTCGTCGGGGCACTGCTGCGGATTGAGGCATTGTTGTCCAGGGCCATGGCCGAGCTGTTTGCGCAATCCTAGGCTTACCAGACTCGCGCGTTCGAAGCACGAGCCGTTCCAACGCTGATGTAATCAGCTGTGTGTCGTGGGAAACATGAGAAATCGACATACCCAAAGGCGGTGGAGAAACAAATCCTCATGTTTTCCAACAACACAACTCTTACACCTCATCAACCGATCTCCACAGTCGACACACTCGTACTGCGCAGGTTCACCACACTCAATGCAGGCGTCACCACCCCAGACCCCCCTCCCTTTGTGGTTCATCAACTCCTCCAGAAACACGTCACAGTGCGGTATCCACTGTAAGAGCGTCTGGTTCTGCGTAACGGGGTCAGCATTGGTGCAGAGACACAAGGGTCGTACGGACCCCTTTTGCTCGTATTCGCTTGAGCTCCTCCTCTCCCTCCTCCTCAAGGATCTTCTTCAGGTAGGCGCTGTCCACAGTGCCAGCGAGGTCATCCTCGACATCGCGTTCTGGTGCGTTTGCTGTGTAATTATTCCTCTGCTCTACATCATCGTTGTCTGCAGGGAGCATGAAAATGTCCTCGTCCACCTCCGACACTTGGCTAGCTGCATGGAAGATGGAGGTTGACGTTGTGAGATCCCCTGCTTTGGATTTGGCGTACGAAATGTGTCGATGATGTGGGGCCTCGGGGGGCGGGATAGGTGCGGTGTGGAAGGTCAGGGCAGCTTTTCTCTTCCTGGGATTGGCTTTCTGATGTTTGCCGTTCTGTGTTTTATCACCAGTTGGCGCCATGGAGTTGGCAGTTGTGATCTCGGGCACGAGGCAAGGGTATGGCTCCCCCCTCGTAATCCCACGGTAATCCGTCTTTGTTCAGAGCCTCATGGGTCGGCACGCAAAATTTTTTATGCAAGAGGAGGTTCAGGTCGCGCGGAAGGAAAGTCGGGCTCGGTATTCGCAGACTGAGAGGTACGACTCTTTTCTTGTCTTAAATTATCTTTCATCTCACAGTTTTCAGAGCGAAGGAGCTACGCGTGGCTCAGAATCATCGCGCATACCTTTGTCGCAAGACCACCCTCAGCACTACTCTCAGGCTTCCGCCTTTACCACCTGCGATTCGAGATACGGGCAGCTTTGCCCTGCCGAAGGCATCCCATATGTTCAGGATTCACTCCCGGAGCACCGACGAAATCACCGAGGATGATGAGTTCGCACAGTGGGAGCTTCCACCCCCATACACCATTTCGCAACGCCTTCTAGACTTTGTTTAAATCGCTTAACTGGGACAAATGTTTCGCCGAACGCCAGATGGGCTTGTGGACACACAACAGGTTGCTTGTGTGGCACCACCGTTGCAGTGTTTGCATGTCCGTGTGTGCAATAGATGATCTCAGCGGCAATTCTATTTATGAACCCCAAGCGCCCCTTCATATTGGCGCTGTTAGGGTTCAATGGGATTTCTTTCCCACGACTCGACGAGTCACAAAACCTACGTCTGTTAGAGAGTGTAGTCTATGATGTTCTGAGACAAATCGAATGTAAGAAGTTCACTTTTTCACCTTTGATGGTGGCGTACTAGCGCTCTTATTTATGTATGCAACTTCATGAACAATATTTGGCTTGCACTATTCCAACCCAAAGCAGTTCGGTTCACGGACAGTGCGTTCAGCGTATGCCTAGAGCTGGTAATCGGGCCTTGATGGCCTCCACTCTGAAACCTTCCGGATGTCCTTGCCCACCAGCGCCACCACGCAAAATGTGATAAGGGTGGGAAACAGCTGATACTTTTTTCGAAGTACTTGTGGTTCTGCAAAATCGAATCAGGAAGCTTCAGATTGTGGGCACACGAATACTATGGTGTAGATTTCTACTTTGGTTGTTTGATACAAAGGCAGGATTTATGTGGCTTGTCGACTGATTCCACTGGTAGGACTGGTAGGAATGTTTATGAATTGTGGACGCCCGTCACGGCTTGTTTGCGATGTCGCCTTCGACTTTTTTAGCCAAATAATGATAACTATAGGGGCATGCCACAAAATTCGACTTGCACCTGTTCGGAAACAACGCAAAGGATATGGTACGCAACGAATACTTGCTATGGG
>MPNV01002152.1:285890-317662 GCA_013376435.1 Cyclocybe cylindracea | reverse complement strand
ACCATGGCCGCCATTGATGGCTGCCGTTTTGGTTCAACACGATTCGAGCGAGCGAGGCTCTCACGATACAATACGCGCCCCCGACACGTTCCTCGTTGAGTTCATCGAGTCTCGTCCGTTTTCTGGAAGAATGGAAAGAGCTCAGGGACATCATGAAAAGCACAAGAATCTCATTTGATGATGGACAATGGGTACACATTCTGCGTGTGAAGGGCGCGGTTCTGCTCTCGTAGAGGATTGGGGGGCAGTCAAAGCTGGACGACGGAGAGATTGTAGTCTACTGGATAGATGTATGTGAATGACGACTTTTGCCGACCGTTCAACTTGTGGCGCGAACTCCAAGTAGCCAACCAATGCCGCCTGAGCCACTAGTGTTTGTGAGCGACGTGAGTCCAAGTGTTCAGGGTGTCTAACGCACCTTTTCTTCTGCACGAGGACCCACTGATTCTCCTCCTCCATATCAATTCCCCGGGAACGGGGAGTTGCTCAACCAGACGGTCCATGCATCCACAACTCTCTCTGTTCCGTGTGTACTTCTTATGTCTTTGGCAAGATTGCGCAAGACGACATCTCTCACTGGTGAATGGCATGTCGTCGGATTGGTCGATTCGCAAATGAGGGACTCGCTGGCGACGAAGTAAGTCTACTTACCAGATGTCTTGGCACGCGAAGAAGTATGCTCTTCATAGCCGGGCCCTCAGCGTCGCAGTGTGGATTGGTGGCTTGCACTATGCAGCTGCATCAAGTTCGACTTCGGCGCACTCGGACCTCGGCGCACTCGACTCGCGCACTCGCAGGTGCTTGCTGAGCGCCTAAGGTGAGAACACCATCCCAGCCAATGAGCGTGATATAAGCATCTGCCTTACTTCTCGCTGTCGTATTCAAGTTCGTCATGTTACTTGTCCAGCCTCTCAGCTCTAATAGTGAAGTCCGTCATATACCCCCTTCCTCTGCGGGTTCAGCTTTTTTTGGGGGCCGGCGCGTTGTCGCACGGTGAATCTTTGAACCCACTCCCATCACTCGTAATGCTGCTGATCTGACCGTGGATCCATCCTTTCATACTCATGAAAATGCACGGTGGAGCCCCCCCTTTTTTTGTCCAGAACGGAGCGTGTATAGCCCCCTCATTGAACTGAAAACCGTAGTATACCTATTTTATCTTGTATTTAACGAAACTATGAATACAACTATTTTATTAAACACCCACCCTTCTAGTTTTTAAAATTTTTATATAAGGGTTTTATTTGGTTATTACTTAATAGTTTTTTTGAGTTATAAGTTAAAGGTTCAATTCCTTTCAAATCCAAAAAATAATTATACTAGGGGGGGAGGTAATTTCTTTTTTCTACTACTTATAATCGTTTCATCTTTTATTAAAAAGGATTTGTACATCTATTTATTTTTAATTATTCTCTTTTTTTCCAGTACTTTAAGTGTTAATTTGGGATAATACACAATATTTCCTTAGCTGATTAATTTCTATCACTTCTCTGTCATTCTGAATTTAGTCTTTAATAAGCAATTGTTAATTTATTGTTTACTTACCTCTTTAATTACTCCTTCTTGAATAGTTAATAGTGTTTTTACCATTTTCACTCTATTATCCATTTAACCTTAGGCGCTAGAAAACTGCCTCTTTAAAATACCTCCATTTTTCCTAATTCTTACTACTTACTAATCATTTGATAATTCTGACATATAATGAATCAGTATCAGATAGTAAGTTTGAATTTTATTATTTTTACATTGGAGGATTTATTCTGGGTATTGCAGAATCGCTGCAGCTATGAAAATGGTTATTCCTGTTTCTGAGCATTCTCACTATAATGTATCTAATTCTCTTCGAGATTATCTTTTTATTCATATATCATATAGTAAATATCGTCCATCCATCTCCATATAAACTATCTTAAATTTTGTTATAATTCATAGATCGTTTTCGGGATTCTACTCTCTTTATAATCACTTTTATTTTTGATTTTGTCTGATTCAATGTCACACCCCCATAGATTTCAATAATCCGATTTCCTGCATCCATATTACTTTCTTCGGATTCATGTTACCAAGTCTAAGGTGTTCTGTGTCTAATACCCTCATTGGTTTTTAGTGATGTGGATAATGTATGGTTCTATATTTGGTGCTGTATATTCAATAGAGACCAAATGGTTTCTCTTCCTTTGTATGAGGGTATTTTATTTTCCCTGTAAAAAAGGTTGGGAGCTACTACGAAATTACTTATATAAGACATCTGTGAGGGAAAGGCTTTTATCATAATATCATATTTTACTTCCTTCTCTATTAATGTATGACATTATCTAGGATCCTTCAGTCTTAACCTTTCTTATATCTGTTAGCTATTTGGGCCTGATGGCATTATGAACTTCGTCTTCTTTAAGATATTTTGATTTTCAATATTTGGCAATTGTTCCCAGGTAAAGTTTGGATTAACTATTATCTTCCAATGAATTTATTCAATTACTATTACATTTGAATTATGATTATTAAAGGTTTACATCTCGTTTAACAATATTTTATTAGTTCTTCTTTGGAGCCATTTTTGCTATAATCTTTTATTTTATTTAATTTCTAAAGTTATACTAAAATATGTTAAATCTGCGAACTTCCCCTATATAGTTTCTTCTGACAGTACATAAGGAAGATATCTTTTGTGTTCCCGTATTAAACTATTTTACTATTCCTTAAGACCTAGGTTAATACAATATGGATCTCTACAAGCGTTATTAGTAATTTGTTATAGGTGATTTACGCTAATAATTTTACCTTTGATTTTAGGTTATTACAACCTATATCGGATAATTATTTAACTAGAATAGCCATCACTTTGAAAATTCTGCAAATAGACTTTATATTTCTTATATTTTCTTTTACGATACTCATTCATGGGTCTAGTGTCACATATTTAATATATTTTTTTCCTTATTTTTAGGGCTCTATTAAATAAGATTTGGGTCATTTTACCATCTGACCAACTACTGTAACCATGTTCTTTTATTACTATAGTTTCAAAGTCCTATTATTATTTGAATTGAGGGTTGCTACTTTCTTTTTACCATAGGTTCGCTTTTTAATTTTTCGCAATATTATTCTTTTTTTGATGATATGTTGTTTTATTTTCCCTTAATATTTCATTTCTTTCTTCACAAAGTATCCGTTCAGTTAATTAGTTTGGTTTCCTTAAATTTGACTTTGTTAATTATCTTTTTTCTATATTTCTATGTTTACTAAAAGGTATATTAGTTTCTCCTTTATCATTTTACCATCATCGGTAAGCTTCGGTTATTTTATATTTTAAACATATGTACAGTTTCTTTTTTCAATAATTTGGTTTGTTTATTGCCTTCTTCTAACTCCGTAGCTTAATTATTCAATCTTCGTGTATTGGTGGTTGATAAACTTCCTTGCTTACCGCTATCTCTGTATATTAGGGTAGTCATCACCTCTTTCACTTTTTTTTTTTGTAATCACATAGTGAAGCTGGTTTTGATTATTTATCCAATTGGCCTCTTAAATAAATAAACACTGGCTTGATTTTCTTGATATTGATACATGTTCCTTTTAAATTTTTTATATGATACTAATAAAGCTTTAGTAATTAAACTATTTGTATCTAGTTTATATTCTATGTTTTCCCTGTTTGGGAGGCGAAGCAATATTTGAGTTTCAACAGGTAATCCGTAGACTTGTAATTAATGTATTTAGATGTTTTTTCACTTTAGACACGCTAGGTTAACCTAGTAATTTTATAATTAACTTTCTTTAATTAAGCTTCCTTATTATCTCATGTCGTATTTTGTAATCAGTTGCCCTTTCTCCAATAGTGTCTCCTCCTGATTTCCCTTTTTGGCCTTAAGCTTATTACTGAAGGCGAGCCGATTATCTTAAAAAAGGCAG
Source organism: Cyclocybe cylindracea (assembly GCA_013376435.1). Taxonomy (NCBI): domain Eukaryota; kingdom Fungi; phylum Basidiomycota; class Agaricomycetes; order Agaricales; family Hemipholiotaceae; genus Cyclocybe; species Cyclocybe cylindracea. Next base: position 313,750 of record MPNV01002152.1, on the reverse strand, counting down.
AGGCTAAAGGCTGATAGGAAAGGTGTCTATGTACTAACTAGATTTTTCCGTTTTATAAAAGGTGCTTTGCAAAATGTACAAATTTATAAAACATAGTTTAAGATAACTTTGCTTTTATATAAATTTTTGTTTTCCCTTTTTTTATAATAAATAATAAAATGGCCTCTGCCCTTTTGTTTCTATACTTCTATATTTTATTTATGTTTTCCTTTTGGTTTTATAACTTTTATTTATTTAAATTATAAATACAACTTGTTTACACCCGTGTATGGGGCTTCGCACGTGAACGCCTCGGGTAAAACAATATATAATAATTTAATGTGTTTAAACACCTCTTGTGTGTGTGAGCTGCTTGTTATCATGGCAGATTGATGCAATTTTTGGTACAAGTTTTATCAAATAAATTATTTTATAATAATCTTTAACATAAGGTTAAATCTATAAAACTTAAACTATAATAAAAAGTTAAATTATATTATCTTATAGTATCAATACTCTAAACATATTGTCGTTGCTTCGCTAGTAGTCACGTTCGGACATACCCTTCTTTTTACTACTTACATACCTAATAAAAAATTTTAAAACGAAATTTATATTTTGACATTGTTTAAAACATGACCTTTTAAATCTTTTCCTAGCAAATTGCCGCTGCTTTGCAGGACCTTGCTTTTGTATTATATTTTGTGTTCTTTCTTTGCCAAAAAAGTAAAATCAAAATTAACTATTTTTTAAATAAGAAATTGCTTTTAGCTGCTTAGGAGGTAATATTTAACTTAGTTAAAAACTAAAGTAGGAAAAAAAATTTTTTTTTAAATTTTAAAACAATTTTTTTTAAAAGAAAAGTAATTTATTTTATTTTGAAGTTTAATTCTTCAATAAAACAAATTACGGACGGGTGGGTTCCTTTATGTTGTATAATTAAATGAACAAAATGAAAAAATAAAAAAGAAACAAAATGAATATTTAAAGATTTAGGTGGGCTTTTTCAATCTCAACAAACAAGCTTATCCACTGTTTAACAATTAATATCTGAAAACTAGTCCAAAAATAATGCCAACCTTAAGTGCCTCAGACAACTAGATTTGGGGATATCTATTGTGGAGCGTGCGCACGGCTATACGGCTCTTCAAACGACTGAAGGTGTGTGGCTTCAAGCGGGAAAAGTTCCTGGTGAGACTTTGATGCCTCTGTTCCATCTAGGCCCCTGCATCCACCGAATCTAAGTCTTCCAACACGAACGAACCTTCGTCCCCCACAACAATTGATCCAGTAAGTGCTTGATTTCCCCGATAAGGCTTCATCTGACCTATTTTATTAGCTACTTTTGGCGGCCCAACCACCCAGTGTTTCATCTTTAACGCTGGTTGGACTTCTGCGAGGAAGATTAACAATGGTCCATGGCAGGACGAAACCCTTTTGCAGGAATGGGTTGCAGGGCATCCAGTAGAGAGGATACAGGACCCAGGGCACAATGTACTCGCCTGAAGGGGTGAAGATTTTCATCGATACTGATGATCAGAATTGGGATGACGAAGTCTTCATTTGTTGAAGAGGCGGAAGGTCCTGCCTCGCACCCATACTTGACTACAGGTTTGTAATCAAGCACACGTCGTACATCATGCATCAGACTCGGAGTTCCTCTCCAAGTTATGTTAAGAGAAAGCGACCCCTTTTTTCCGGGGAAGGATGGAGACCTGGAATTCGAACAGACATTCAAATTTTACTTTATTTCTTCAAGAAAATATCTACTGTGCAAGCCAAACTATTCAAGTCGAGAAAACGCTCGAACTGATCTTGCCAAATCGCGGGCGCTTAACAGAACTCTGGTGTTCTCGGCTCCGATTCCGAATTCACATCACTCTCGACGTCCATGTTGGTCGATAATCAACCTCCAAGCGTCCTCGTGCATCAGATACCGCTCCCTGATTGCAATTGATTTAATTATAAATTAGCCTTTTCCCCCGCACCAGTTTCTCGTTCGCGAACTCCCTTTCGCCGACAATTGTCTCAGCAGCCTCGCGGTAGCCACGGTAAGTAGAATTTCTCAACCAGGATATATTGTATTCAGGGAGCATAGCATGCATCCCGACGGAGTTCATAAACCGGCAGTACGATTTCTTGGTCTGACGATTAGCGTGTCGTCGGTCTCGTGTTAAAATGCCGGGATAAGGAGCGAGGACCTCGTCGCAGAAGCCGTAAAAAGGGTAGGAAAAATGGCTCCTTCGTCGTCTTTGCCCACTCCCCTTCATGAAAAAAGCAGAATGTCTGGTCACTATGACAGAGAAAAACGGGTTAGATACGGAACGCGACCGTCAATTCTGGTCGGCGCCTAATTGATGGCGTTCCTCCTTGCGCGGATGTCTATGTTAGGCAATGGTAGCCGACGTTGGAGAATCTCCGCCCCTGATTGATTCTCCTAATCCAACTCGAAGTAGTAGGACACGCACTTCGCACTGCCTCCGCAATCGCAAACCTGCAGCGGTGTGTAACCCCTCCCTTACTTGGCTTACGCATTGCGTCCTGTGGAAGGGGAATGGGGACCCAAATCGTGGGGTTTCCCCTAGGAGCCGTGTCCTCCGCAGTAGGTTTCTTAGTGTCACATTTAAATGCACCCCGACGGGCCCTTGGAAACGGGGATTAATTTCGTGCCTCCGTTTGGCCTCGGTGTTATGTTTTTATGGAATGAAAAGTGAGAGAAAGTCCATCTCTGGACATTGTAACTCCTTTTAAAGCGTGCTTCTTCCTCGGTGTTTCAAAAGCGGTGTAATCGTGTACATTGGTCTTTTGTGCTCCGACTGAGACGGTATGTGACGAGTAAATAATTCCGATATGTTGAATAATTGGAAATAGTTCGAATCAGCATCGTACAGACATCCTCACCCTCATAGAAGCAAGTAATCTCCTTTAGTCCCAACTCGGTGGATAACCGTACGGGGAACGTGGAGGCAATTAAACCTCATTAGGCTGCCCCGCAGTGCGTTCGCCTTCGTTTAGCTACCCTTGAAAGTTGAAACTGCTGAAGAGGTCCTCGAAGAGAAGGTAAAAGCATTTTGCCGTGCCGCGAAAGGGTGACAATTAATGTGAATCTCCCGTATGGGAGCTCCGTTATCATTAAACAGTTGGGCAAAGGGCATAGAGAGAGAAATGCAGGAGCCCTGTTCGTGGGGAGATGAATCAACAATCAGGGAGAAGGTGGGGGCCATGCATGAAGACGCGCTCACCTTGAAGGTCAGAAACCGAGTGAAATTCGGAAGATCCGTGCATTCAGGTCGTTCAATTCGAGTTTGGCACTGGAGCATGAACGCTTGATTCTCACCGCATAGGAGTGTACGATGACTGAGGGTTCAAAAAACTGTAGGTACAGAGAAAAGGTCAATTTTTCGAGTACACAGGAACATTCCACGACCATCGTGTTACCCGGCGATCGCCAGCCTGCACATACCAGACAGGAATGGAAACGAGGACCCGCGTTGTGGGGTCTTCCCAGTAAAGCAGAGGGGACACGCAGCCTGCCCGTTGGTGCACGACCCAGTACACCCACGGACGTCATCTGCCAGTATTAAACATGGACGATTGGCTCGCCATCGGATCGGAACTGAATTCGATACCGTGAAACCCTAACACCCGGGGACGGGCATCGCCGTCTACGTGACGCGCGTGGGTCGCAGGGAAGAATTCTGCGATCGATAGGGGCTTTCGAAGTCAGCGAAGAGCGAGCGAAGGATCCGCGATGCTGTCGCGGAACCTGGAGGCCAGGGCAAGGGGGACAAGGAGAAGGCTAGGACAACGTGCTCGATCGTGAACGTGCATTTTGGCATGTCGGCGGCCACTTCCTCGAGCCTGAATTCGAGTTATGCGGTTGAATTTCCTTCGCTTTCATCGCTCGTTGACAAGGTTTAATCATACCAGTTTACTCACCTCACTACGGAACAGGATTTCTCTCTCCTTGGACCATACTTCACGAAGCCACACGTCATAATCGAGTAAGCGGCGCGCAGTCAAGTCACCGCTCTCCTTCCTCACGTCGCCCAAATGAGAACCCTTGGCTCAGTTTCCTGGGTCCTCGGCTCAATGTGGCAGGTCTACACGAGAAGGCTGGTGGGCTTCATTTCCGAGAGATCAGCGTTGGGTCACGGTATGTGTGCGAGAAGGTCATCAGAAGGGGAGAACAAGAGAAGGGAGATAAGACGGTGGAAATTTTACCAATGTTATTGTTGGACAGGGCCAATGAGAGGGGAGAAGGGATGCTGGAAAGTCGTGTACCGCCACATTCACGAGTCCCATTGACATGGGGGCGAGTTTTGAATGAGGGAGACGATATTCAGTACGCCGCACAATGTAGCCAGAACATTTCTTGCTCTGAGAAGTATACGTTAGATACGAAGTTGGAAACGCATTTATCGTTTATGGTTACGATCTCTTTGGGTTTAGCGTCTATTCGGTTCCCATTTCTCCTCTTAGCACTCAGTGAGATGCAGAAGGCGGAAAGTACGAAATCGAGGTGAAACCCTAGGATGAAGTGATTAAACGGGGATATACGTGCATGAAAATCAGCAACTCGGTAAGAGATAACCTTGAGATAGCGGTTTAAGCTACGGGCAAGTTAAATATTTATGATAGACATCAAAGTAAAGCGCGAAGTTCCTCCCTCGCCTCTTCCTATCGTCTCATCTGGCGCCTTTGAAGAGACCCCCTTTGAAGAAAATCTAACGTGGAAAACAGAGACGAACGCCCCAAAAATATGGACGATCATGCATATTTCGTGTTTGACAGAAGGTAGTTGCACGCCTCAAACTGAGGACACGATGAGATAGTCTCCCCTTCGAGTCCCCTACATCCAATTCCAACCAAGTCACGCCTTTCCATTTCCACCCAATAACAATATAGCACATCATAAAACCAATGTGGACGACGATATAAGCAATTAGGCCTCCTTGGGTAACATGTTTCGTCAACCTGCGTCGGGGGTAGCTCAAAGCCGTTGTAACTCCACCGCTCTCTTACCAATAGGAATGAGATAAGTCCCGTTCTCCACTACGGTAGGTTAGAATACAGTCGACTCGGAATCAAGAATAATCGAATTGAGCTCTCTGGATAGATATTCGTGAAGCAGTCTAAATGTTTAACCCACGCTCAAGGGCGGGGGATAACGAAAAGTCCGCCTCTAGGGATATATGAGCCAATGATAGAGATCAGGCAAGAACGATTCAGAGGAGCCAACGGGGAGCCGCTAAGTGGGGACGGTCCCATTTTCCAAGTCTTCTCTTTCTCGTAATATGACTCCACGAGGCGTTGCAGAATCGCAGAAAGCAGACCTCTGGTTGGTGCGTACTGGAAATGCCCCGCCCACGGGTGTCAAGCATTCTGTCACGATGAAATAAGAAGTTTGATGCTTGTATTAAATAGGTGTGATTGGCCTTGATGACTATTGAAGTGGACACGGCGATTGGATTGGTCCGTGTCGGGACATGAGGGAGCGAGCGGGGAAAGTGGAAAGGGTGAGAAAATAATCTCAGAGGCGAGGGAAAAAGCGATGGGTACAAGTCAGATTTCTCTGCAGAATAATGGCAGCTTGAAGCTGAAGATTCGCAGGTGAAATTAAACCTCTTTAGGTGCTATGCCTTGCATCCCCGTGAGTTCAAAGAAATCAAAAGAAGGACCAAAGAGGACCAGGATAGTGTGAAGTGAGATGCCATAGCAAGTCCCTCTAGTTGACAAAAAATATTTGGCAAGTGTTGAGGGTAATACTCATTTTCGACTCGAGAGGTGCATCGAATTGTCGAGGCTCCTTTTCTGCGCTTCGCGCAACGTGGTTCTTGCAAATCTACTGTCTTCGTAAACGTGCCCATTATGCCAAGGAGTGGAGAACGAAGCAGGATCCTCATGAAGTGTCATACCGCCCATTGAGAGAACCAGGTCCGATGGCATTCTGGTTGGTTCAGAACCAACACACCCGGGCCCTCACGTATCTCAAATTTCAATGTGACAACTTTTAGAACGAAATAAAAGGGAAAAAAAAAGAACGGGAACGTGCTGGCATTGACAATGCCGATTGGCTGAACCAACATGGACGAAACACCAGGAGACACTTATCTGACTCGTCCGAGTCGGAAAGGAGCATTAGATGAGGAAAGAAGGGGGACGAAGTGCAGGTCGCGACAGTCGTGGAAGGCAAGATTCTCGGACTTGGGATAATGGAAAAGCGGTGTCAGTGGGTGAAAGGAGAAACTAGCGACAAGCCATACCTATAATAGTTGCGACCGTGTTGGCAATTAAACCTGCCTTAGTGAGGCGCCTTTCTGGGTAATGTCTGCCGGGGATTCACGTGTGCTCGACTACGAAGTTAGAAGACGGCGCTCGTAGAGCGGTTAGCGTCCTCGCTTGCGCCGGGGTCCTGGAAGTGGGTATCGAGTGCTGGTTAGTACCAAGATATATATATGATCACAGCCCAGGTCTCAGAGCCGGTGAGCGAGTGGCGCACACAGAAATCCAGCGGTGCACTCGAGGGCCTCCGGATTTTGAATAAGTCAACCATGATGAGGTTGTTGTGATCTAATCAAAAGAATTAGGCGCCCGCGTGCCTTGATCGATCAACTTAGCGCATCAGCTCGTCGAGGCGCCCCAAATCATCTTTCACTTGGAAGAAGATTGCTCTCATTCAAAGAATTAACACGAAATTTGGCATCTCCGAGCTCACCGACCTTTCCAACTGGCGTCCAATAGAATGTGGATGGGAAGGCAACGAAGACCCAGCTCGTGGGTGATCCCTGTACCCGAGATCTCACCAGACGACTTACCGGGCACTGGAAGAGCCGGCACCAATTGGGTTGGTACAGCTCGCCCTGCATGATCTAGGGACCACGTTCAGTGCCACTGTCTTGTCGTATGTCATCTAAAGAGAGGCTAAACTCAAATAGGTATTAAATGCGTGTGATTGGGTGGTCCAAGGTTAACCCGTATCGGAGCAGGAAGTGGCGAGTGGGGAAAGGAAGGGTGAGAGTTTCACACAGCGACGGCAGCGGAAGGGCAGGCTCCCATAGGACAGCGTAAGCCTGAGTAAGGTAAATGGTTGACTTTGCTTTTACTCGCGAATCAAAGGCAATTTAACCCTCTTAGGCAATTCTGGCTGTTCGATACTCCTCGAGGCAGCGCCAATTTGTTGGAATCTTTGGTTCAAAGTAGGAGGAAGGGGAAGCTTTTGCAGAAATTCCTCTGAAATTGTGTGCACTGACTGCTAACGATTGGATTGGTGTCGAGAGAGCTCCGATCAAGAATTAAGCGCCGGCTCCGCTCGACCAATAAGCATCTGGACCTCGACCTTTAACTCTCGACTCTCGTAGAACGTTAGGATGGGCTAGGCCTTTCGACCACGAGCGCGCTCAAATGTTACGTGACCCTCGCACCACCTGGCTTTCTGCGCTCCACAGGAACAAGAAAGTACTAGTGGCAGAAGAGAGAGAATACCATAAAAAGACACGTAGACCCAGTTGGCTGGGTTGCCCTCGATTATACGTGATCGTAACCAGTTGTAGCTTTATGCTTGGTGCACGGACATGGAATAGAAGAGGCAGGGCTATGCATGGGTGTCAACCATAATACCCTGGCAAGACGGATGACACGATTTTGTGATTTTGTGAAGACGAGAAGGTAAAGTGGTATTCCAAATGGGAGCGTGTAAGTGTCCAATGGGTGCTATTGGCTGCCAGGTAGGTGGGGGAAGAGGAGGAATCAATTCATCCGTGTCGGGGAAGGTCTGACACATGTCCAGTGGATGGAGGGGAAGAACTTCTGGATCAATATCTATACTAATATGTCGCAGAAATTCCATTCCAGCTAGATCAAACTTATACTGTCTTGCCATGTCGACTAGGACCAGTCTGACGCTGTGCTCGTTTCGTGGACGAGACGAGTAACAGGGCGGATGGGATCTATTAAATGACCATGATTGGTCGGTTGGGAGATGAGGAGCGAATGAAGAGACGAATTGAGGTTCTTGGCTGACACCCCCACAACCCTTGGCGAGGGGTAAACTCTCAATCTACATAGAGAACCTCTAGTTACGAGATATGAGATTAGAAGTACAGTTGGACGTCAAATGTCAGGAAGGATCTGCGCGCCTTTCATGATGTGTCCTGCCCCCATGCAGATTGTGCGGAGAAAATGAGGGAACATATGGTAATGAAGGCACGAACAGCAAGCCGATAGGTGAACAGTAGGTCGCTTAATCTCCTTAACCTAGCCCGATGTCAGGCGCGTCCGAGCCAGTACACTGGGGACAAATTATTGTCTCCATTATTCGGGCCCTATGGGCGGAGCTATCGCTGACTTCAAAGCCCGGATTAACTACCAATCATCCGAAGACTAGAAGTATAGTGCGCAGAGCCATCCCACATAGCTGATCTGTAGAATGCACCGACGGATGCCAAGTGCGCCGTGGACGAGAAGCGTACCGCGAGGCTATCAAAAATTAAGCGCCAGCGGCGTAATCTACTCGACCTGAGGCGTGCAACCGTTGTTCAACTGCAAGCATACTCACGGATGGCGCACTCACTGAGATGGTACGATATCACGAGGTTGAATAATTGTAATAGACGCATGGAGTGATAGACGAGAGCCAAGGTATGGGGAGCGACATCAAGTACTCTGGTTGGCGCGCATGCTCATGGGAAAGGAAGAGGATACGATCACGGTAGTAATTAAATGCGAGAAGTAACGCAAATCAGAAGACGAATGACGAGAAGGTGAATGTGAAAATGACTTCCGGGCTACCTGGGATTGGCCGTTGGCCAGTGGAATGAGACTGAGATGACATTTTGGTTGGTACACGCCAGGGGAACTCGACAAGTGTCAGAACACGTCCTACACATGTGCTGCTGAATGATCAGGGAAGATGTCAGTAGTAACACTAGTACTTAACCGGAGTACATACGATTGGGTAAAACAGGATGGAACAGCAGCTCGATTTGTTAGTCCATCGGAGAAGGAAGTGGCAACTGGGGAAAGAAGTAGCCAACGAGGGCAGCGGAGAACTCTGCGTTCCCATAGGACGGTGGGTTGGCGAGAGAGATGATCAGCCTACTTTCCATGTAAGGAGGAGCTGGAGGCCCGTGTAGTAGACAATTAAGCCGTTTTTGGCAACCCATCTCGCTGCGGAATCCTCGAGGCAACCACAATTTCGCAGGGGTTCAACCAGCGGAACTGATTTTGAAGAGAAAAAATCGCGTCGTCCTGGAGAGCGCTCGAAGGCCGTGAATCTAGGAAGAAATAAGCGCTAGCGGGTGCCTTGATCGATCGCCTAAGCCCGAGTCTCGACTCTCAACTCTCGCGGAACGTCCAGTTGGTCTAGGCTTTTCGACGACCATGGCTCGGAGCGTGGTCTCGATAATGGCACGGGCCACGCAGCACCCACGCCAACGTAAAGCAGCTCCAGCCTCCAGTGGAGTGAAGCAAAAAGGGAATGAAGAGCCAGGGTGTGGGATCTTCCTCGTGTTCTCCGTAGTAATGGAGTATGTGACGAGATGTAGTGTTCTGGTCGGTACGCAGTCATGGGAGAGGGCGAGTGGAAGCGAGTGAGCTCACAGGTGTCAGACATCCACGCCAAAGTGACATCGAAGGAGAGATTTACCGTGCAAACGAGGACGAGAAGACGTCAAAGAACGAGGCCAAGGTGAAGTCTTACGAGACGTTGAACGAGAACACCAATGGGAATGAGGAGACGAGGACGAAGTGTGCATGCCAAGACGCGCTAGAAGTCCTTCTCCAGATATTGACTGCCTGCAATTGGGCGGACTGGAGGACAAGGCTTGCTTGAAAGAGGTGCCAAGGTGGTACTCAGTGTGGGGCGTGCGACTCTCGACTTTCGTTGGTGGGAGCCACTACCCTCGTCATTGGCGCGAAGCGAACTCTCAATTAAAATAGAACGATGCCTTCGAAGAAGTGTGATCAGAAGTGCAGCGCACTCTCAAAGGGGATCTAATAGCAGTGCGTCTGTAAGCACTCTCAAGAAACCTTACCTGAAAGGACAAGTGTGCTGTGGGTGTGCTCGATCTCATTGTCCTTGACCAATAGAGCTCGCGGGCGATGAAATGCATCGGCGGAGAATGTGCACTTGTGGGGCACGAACAGGAAAATCAGAACCTAACGTGGAACCGTCCGTGAAATTAGCAGGACGAGATCAAATACTTGAAGCGATCCAAAGTATCAGAGTTGAAAATTTGAAATCTGAGGCCTGAGACTCAAAGGAGAAATCCCGAAGCGCCCGAGATCAAATGAACAAAATTGAACTAAGCGCTGGCGGCGTGCCTCAACGATCGATCGCTCTCTACTGTCGACCCTTGAGGAACCTCATACACAAGCACTTCGACCACGGGAGTACTGAAACAGTGCGCGGTTTTTGCTTTGACTGCGCATGGCGGAACTGTACAAGGTATTCCGTATCATGGAGTACAAGTTCAGAAAGGGGATAGGAAGGGCGCGGAAGAGTCGTCTTCATTATCGCTCTCGTAAAACGGCCAAATGGGAAACGAGAAAGCCAGAGCTGGGAGGGCTGTGGTTGGTGGGCGGTCATGGGGCACGAAGAGGGGAAGCCTGTGAACCCACGGACGTCAATTGTTGACACCAGCATGCTGTTGTCGGAGAGATTCCAAGAGCGAGTGAGCAAGTAAAAGCCAATAGCAAGGCGAACGAGAGGGGTTTTGACGGAGATTACAGAAGCCCCAATCGTCTGTGTCGGGTAAAGTCTGACACGTGTCCAGCGGGAAGGACTTCTGCCGAGTTTTCGTTCAGTCCTATTGCAATCTCCAGAATCCTGCGCTGGTGTTATGCACGACGCGAACAGGGTGAACGAGAAATGAGAAAGAACAACGCCAATGAGAAACGAAATAGCAAGGAGCAGCTAAATCAGAAGACAGTATATTTAGACTAACCCATAAGCAGACCGCCACGATCGGGAGTTACGAGAAGGAGACGGCGAAAACTATTGTTGGATGCATAGGATAAGCGGTATGGTGGAATGAGGGAGACGTCCTGACAGATGAGCTAGCGATGTGAGATTCCGATGTGGGCGTTCGCCGCTTGAAATTTGAGGGTAACACTCATTGAAACCGAAAAGCAACCTGTACCTGTTCACAGGGCAAAAAAAACATACGATGAGCGCCAGGAAGGGAAAGTGTAGAGTTACGAGCCAGAGATAATCAAACCAGGTTAGGCAACCCATCAGCGGGTATGTCCTCATGGACGATCCTGCTGGAATTCGAGTTTCACAGAGAATTAGACGGACGAGAGTGCGAGGGCGACTTCACTCTCGACTCCTCAGCTTTTATACGATGCCAAGGGTGGGTCCAATCACCAAAATAGGCGCCAGCGGCTCTGTGCGGGTGCCTAGGTCGACCGTCGACGGTCTGGAGCGTCGAGCATACGTTGACTGAGGCATTTCAGCCGCGATCGCGAGCGTACACCCCTAAAGTCTACGCGGTTATCTCCCATGTCCAGGGTTGGAGTGACGCCTGGCGCGTGCGCTACATGTCGTACAAAGTGGAGCAGAAACTAGGGAAACAAAGAGCCGAAATTGGGGATCTTCCTGTTGCGCTGTGAACTCCGTGATGCTGGCAGAGGAGTATGTGACGAGAGGAAGGATGCAGCGTTCTGGTTGGTGCATGATCATGGGACACCACTAGCAAGAGATCCGGTACATGCGTGTCAGTCCACGAATACATATCCAATGTCGTGATCGAAAGAACATGGGAAGGAGGGAAATGCGATTATCAAGGAAACAAGCGTGACAGAAGGACGTCGAATGAGTAAGGTAAAACCAATAGGAGAGCGAAGGAGGGCGAGAAGCCAGAGAACAAAGCCAATGGAAAAATCAGAAGACAGCTGAGTTTAGAGATTCAGACTAGACCATAAACGGGAGAATAACCAGAAGGAGAAGTTCATCTCCCAAAGTGTTAAACGAGTACCATTGGGCAGAGAGGGGAACAAGGTAGACGCGCTCACGGCAGGAGGTAGATAGTGGCACTGGTATTCACGGCAAAACTAAAATAGATCATGAAGACGAACGAATAGTGAGACGAAAAGAGAGGTGGATTTGACACTTTAATGTGGGGCGTACGACCAATGTGACACTCGACGTTGGGCGTTGGCGAGTGCCACCACCACCACTCCGTCCCAATCGCCACTGCCATTGGTGGGCGGGGTCTGATTCGCAATTTGACACGAGCAATCGACGACTTTCGACATATGCAATCGGCAAGGAACAGCTATGTCAGGAGCTATGTCAGAAGAAGGATTACGATTTCAATCGGCAGGATTCAAACGCGGAGGAACGTGAACGATTATGTAGACCTCGGCACCACGATTGCGATTTGGGATTGCGATTCAAGACGAGATTAGCGAGACGAAACAGAACAGAAACAGAAACGGAGGTTGTATTCACCTGCGTCTGGAGGAAGGAGGGAAGGGGATGCAGCCACCTGGACACGGGTGCAAGAGACGATCTGCGCTTGTCGTGGCCCACAATGCCGCTTGCATGACCATACGCCGTGTACGAAGTCTGAGAAAGTCGCAATTGTTTGAGAAGCGCATGGTATTATCATCCTGCTATCCACCACGCCCTAACGAGAGGTCGAGCGCCTCGAATGTCGGCGCGTCCGCTCTCGAATCCGTCAGAGCTGTTCTCGCCTCTATATCGCGTTCATATCAGACTCCATCATGTATCAAGGTTCAAAAATAAAGTTGAAACTTGCTCTTGTCCTCCTTGTCTTTAATTCTCCGCCGCAGCTCCTGACGTCGCTTGAAATAGAGACCTGGGTGGACTTTGCTGGGTTGTCAACTCGATGCGGAAGGTAGGGTTTCGAACTCTGGTTCCCCGTGTGTTGGTGGGAAGAGAGAAGGGTGGATGGGGGATGGCCGGGGTTCGAGGTTAATTTCCGGTGTGGGAAGGGTCCTGGATGGGAAGGTTCAAGGAAGTGGGAGATGGGGCTAGAAAGGTGATTGTGGGAAAACGAGATGGACGATGATTGGACAGGAAGGTCTGGAGAACTACTTACACCGCGACTTGAGGCAAACTGACGAAGTATGACAATTCGAAATTAGGGAGAAGGTATCTACGAGCAGTCTCCTTGTCATTTCTCTTCATCTAGGAAGGACTACGCTTTACGCTTACTTTGGCCTCATACGCATATGCGAGATTCATTTGACTGGATGGAAAATACATGACCTAGAAGGCGAGATGGCTAGAAGATAAACTGCTCGCTTAATGTGTGCAGATGAAAGAAACAAGAAACGGAAGAAGAAGTATGCGAGTACGAGATGGGGTGTGTTCGTCTGAAGGATCCTGCCTGAATCGTCCTGAGTGTGAATTACAGCTTCCATTTGAAGTGCTTTGAAGTTGTGGGTCCTAGGCATCACATATTGCGTACCCCTCATGCACTCCATACTAAGTATAATCCCTGAGTACGTGATTCATCTCCGGAGGATCGAGGGTAGATTGTTCTTTGACATATGAGAAGCCTGAGGAGGGAGAGCAGAAATCACGATGAAGGTGGCAAAAGTAGAACTATCGGAGGGTTCTCAGGGAAGAGAATGAGAGGCGAGAGGACGTCAGCGGCGAGAGGAAGTGCGCGTACGTAGTACGGTCCTTCTCGAGTAGACGCCCGAGCAAGAATTTTCTTTAAAAAAGAAACGATCGCAAAAGGTAGCCCTTCACGTCTCTTGCCAAGTCCGTGCACGAGTAATACCGCTTTCTCTCCGTTCCTATGTTGAGCTTTCGGTGGCGCGAGAAAATGTCCTTCGGACACATATGTATCGCATACTGTTAGTGGCTTAGCGCACGGTACAACGATCACCGTTCAACATTTATTTCTGGATGATCGTGATCACTGGAATCGAGAACTCGAGAGGGCGCCTTTCTCTAATCGAGCTCGAGGAGGAAAAACATTATAAGACATGGCAAAAGTCAACTGTAAGTACTCTATGTGAGGCAAGACGAGGGAAGCGAAGATATTCTAACGAGTCCCTGTCCGGTGAAATTCACCCCGAGAGCATCTAACACTAGCGGTGACACTCATATCAGGGCGGTCGGTCAATGGAAGTTCCAGGCCTTCCTTCAAATTTGGATTTGGTGAGAGACGGGGACGGGGAAGAGGCGGACACGTAATGTAGAGTAGGTAAGTAGATGAGGAATAATACACTCGCCCTACAAAAAAAAAACATAAAACTGTAACCCACCTAAAAAGCGAGCCGCGATGGTTCTGAGCTTCCAAATTCAAATTCTCCCAATCCGGAAAGAGTGGCGCAGCGCGGTTGGTCACGGTGTGTCAGACTCGTAATACTGGAAATAATGACTGGATATGAAGGAGTCTGGGCGTGAACGCTGCGGGTGGACGTTTTGAAACGGGGCGGGACGGGGGGTGCTAAGTAGAGTAGACGATCTGGGGATTCGACCGTGATAGTATCATCATACCGACACCGACACCGACACCGACGCATGGACTCGGAATGAGGCCAGGGTGGAAGGCACGCGCGTCTTGGCCTAGGAGTCCCCGGTGCAGATAGTGGATTATCGAACATGAATTAAAAGAAACACCAGGGATTCAGGCCCAGCGAGTCGAAAACCGAGATAGGATGATTCAGAAGAGGGAGTGAGGCGATTCATAAATGGTTACGGTTCGATTTTGATTTTGGGAAAGTCGAGTAGTATACGTTTTACTCCTGCGCGGCCTGGTCTACGCTTAAGCGCAAGCTCTGGGTTTGCACCTGGACTGGACTTTGACTTTGATTTTGCGCTTGCATGCGCTGCAATTTTGGGTTTGGGTTTGGGTTTGCAAGGTGCATTTAGGCTTAACTTCGTGCCTCGGTTCTGGGTGCATTCTATGTTTTGGTTCGGCGAGGAGGGAGGGAGAGGCAGCGTATATATCTAAGTTCTTACTGGACTCTAGCCTCGAACATCTTGAGCGCGCACACGTTCTGCGTGCGTGTGCTGGTTCGAGCTCCTGTAAGCTGTGGCCAGCCCGCGCTCCGTTCCTCCCTCTATACGTTTAGGTTCACCGTCCCTCTGATCTACGAATTGGAATTGGAATTTGAGAGACGCGAGTAGTTTCAACTAGGCACAGACTCGGACGACGATCATGACGAGAGGGATGATGCGTTCTCTCGTCATGACGGGACGGGCACGCACTTAAGGCGAGGGCCGAACCAGAAAGAATCTGAGAAGGCGTCTGAACCAGAGAAAGGATGTACAAGAAAGGTGCAGCGCCCTCCCTGCCGTTTGATATGCCTTTTACTTCGTGTTCTGGTTTAGAACGTTCACGATCTTTCTGGCTGACACTGCGGCTTAAGCTCTGGGTTTGCACCGTGCGCTTAGGCTTAACCTTTGGACCCCGGTTCTAACTTCTGGGTTTGTTCTGACTCTAGCTTCGAACATCTCGAGCGTGCGCACATTCTGCGTGTGCCGGCTCCTGTACATAGGCTGTGGTTAGTCCGCGCACCGTCTGTCCGTTCACCCGTCCTCTGATCTACGAATTGGAATTGGAATTGGAATTGGAAGAAAGACGCGGATAGCAAAAGATTATAGCTAAGCACAGACTGGGACGATTATGGTTCATGACGAGAGCGATGACGAGAGCGATGACGCGCCCTCTCGTCATGACGCGACGCGACGCGAAGGCGAGGGCCAAACGTACAAGATCAAACTGTTAGAGAGAGCGTCAGAGAAAGCGTCCAGAAGTAAAAGGAATATCCTACTGCACGAAAGCAGGATGAATAATGCTCAGCACTTTCTTCGTGTTCTGGTTTAGTTTAGTTACTCCATGATCCTTTCTGGTGGACGCCTGAGCTTAAGCTCTGGGTTTGCACCGTGCGCTTAGGCTTAATCTTCGTGCCTCGGTTCTAACTTCTGGGTTTGTCCTGCGTTTTGGTTTGGTGGAGGGAGAGACAGCAGGTACTCTAACTGTACTCTAGCAGGCCTCGAACATGTTGAGAGCGCGCACATTCTGCGTGCGCTGGTGGTGCGGTTAGCCCGCACCGCGCTCCGTTTCTCCGCCTACCCATCCTCTGATCTACGAATTGGAATATGAATTGGAATTGAAAAAGAGAGAGACGCGAATAGAGTAGTTTCGACTAAGCAGACTCGGACGATCATGACGAGAGGGCTGACGCGCTCTTGAGCTCTCATCATGACGCGACGCGACGGCAAGCTTTTACTTACTTCGTGTTCTGGTTTAGTATGTTCATGATCATTTCTAGCTCTGGGTTTGCAACGTGCGCTTAGGCTTAACTTTGGGCTGCCGTTAAGGTTCTGGTCTGGTCTATTCGATCTAGCCTCGGGTATTCCCTTGCGAAATGTTTGTGTAGCCGCGTATAATATAGAGTACTGGTGGACGGTACCCTCGATGAATCTCTTGCTAGTGCTTAGCGCCGGCGAGCGCTTGTAGGCTCCGGTCGCCTTCTGCTTTCACGCGATCCATCCCTCCGACGCGTTCCATCGTCTGATACACGGATCGGAAGTGGGATTGGAATTTGAGAGACGCGAATAACCAGCGATAGCTAAGCACAGACTCGGGCGATCATGATGCGGGGGATGACGAGAGGGATGACGCGCTCTCTCTCCTAGACTCATCATGACGCAATGGAAGACGAAGGTTCCGTCCGTCAGAGAAAGTGCGGGAACGAAAGAAAGTGTAGGAAAGAGCGCCGGGAATAGAACCTGGGAAAGAAAGGGCAGGAAAGTGAAAGCGTCGAGCGAACGCCGGGAATAGACCCTGGGAAGGAGAACGAGAACTCGGGAGGGGGTTGGGATTGGAGGGTATACATAGGTGGATAGGATAAGAATAAATACGAGAGAAATGGAAGAGGGATCAGCTGAGAGGATGACAAACGGTCCCTGTTTTGCTATGATTATGAATGATGAGTAAGTATCATAAGTATAGACTGACGACGAAGTAGGGTATGAATGGACCCAAGTGTAGAGGAGAGGGCCTGGAGGAATGAGGAGGAACGGAAAGGGAAATGTGAAAGACCTTACATAGACGATTGATCGCCTGAAGAGAGCTGAGTCGACGGGGGTGAATGGATCTCCCTGCTTGGTCATGGATGACTTCGCTGAATGGCTTACTTGCTTGAGCGAGCGATGAATCGACGATTGGAAATGTAACATATCATACATTCGAGCCTTTCAGGAGAGAGAACGATCAACTGTATACATAGAGTAACATACCAATAGGGGAGATAGGGAGGAGACGAACGTCGAGGATTAGTATTACTGTACTTATCGCGATGAATAGATTAGCAAGAAAGGAGATAGGAAGGACGAGGAACGAGCTTATTTGACGCGAGTGAGAAAACACGACTCGAAGTGAATAAGGAGAGTGAATGTGGAAGGAGGGATGGATACGGGTGGGGTACGACAGGGTACAGTTGTGTGTTGGGCAACGAGGCGGGGATCCGACCGAGCGCGCTCGCTGTGCAGGGTGTACTCTACAGTCGTGGGCTGAAGTGACGAGGGAGGAGAGATGATAGACGCGAATATGTCGGTCGATGGGCGAAGGCGGGGTTTCCCGCCAAGCTCGATATGCCGACGTGCCGTCCGACCCCAGAAACTCAACGACCCAACACTCCGGCTCCCCAGCGCCTCCTCTCACGGAAGGAATGGACCCGGGAGATAGGTGTGAGAGCCCACTCCTTCTCCTGACCAATGAGCGCACCCCAGCTGGAACCTAGAGAACGCCAAGGAGCCAACCAGGGCGTGCGAACGTCGAAGCGTCCCCACAACATCTCCAAGCAGGGGACCCAGCGACGTGGATCCAGCGAGTGGGTGCCGGTGCGTGGGAGGGACCCGAAGACTGGGGTCTCTGGACTGGTGGATGGGGAAAGGTCGGATGGAGCTTGGGTTGCCGGGTTGCGTAAGGGCAGCCGGCATGGGTGGTGCAGCGCATGCAGGGTCAGGGCGAAGCCGAAGCCGAAGGAAGGGTGCAGGGGAATCTGATGAGATGAGATGAATCCGAGGATGCCGATCCGGATGGGGATCGCGATGCGATGAGATGGGATCGATGCGATGAGTGCGTGTGACGGGGTGTCACACCACGTACTCGTTTCTCGCTGAAATTCGCAATTTCCCTCCGTCCCTCGACGACGACGGGCGTGCATTGCATTGCATTACGAGATCCCATCGCCCTCTTGCCCTTCTTCTTTCTTTAACCTGACGTACCCAGCTAACCTCCACCGCCACCCTCCCCTCCACCCACTCTTGATCTTGATTCGCTGCCCCCGTCCGTCTTCTGTCTGTCGTCCGTTTTCATCGACAGCTGCATCTCGCCATCGACGCGCGAATCTAGCTATAAGCCAACAATCCATCTAGCCATCTAGGGCTCCACCCACTCACCCTGCCTTCGACGTACATACTGTCGACGGCTTCCTTTTCGTCCGCATATCATCTGCACCCTTGGCGGCATCTCGCAGTCAGCCAATAGTTTAAAGAGGCGACAGGTCAAGACACAGGTCTCCCCTTGACGAAGTCCAATCCCGAGTCCAGCCCCGTTCGTCCATCCAATCCCAGTCAAGTCCAAGTCCCGTCCAAGCCCCGTCACAGTACAAGTCAAGTCCCCTACCAATCAACTCCAGTACCAGTCAAGTTCAAGTTCGAGTCAACAACAAGTCCAACTAACTATCAAGGAACCCGAATGAGCCATATGCATTATCCATACGACCGCGACAGGCTGTAAGTGTCCCCTCTCCTTTTGCACCTTCGACGTTCCTTCGCCTTCAGCCTTCGACCTTCTTGTTCAACGTCCGCCCTTTCGTACCTTCACCATTCGTATCGTCGCTTTCCACCTTCGCCTTTTCGCCTTCCGTTGCCTTCGCCTTCACCGTGCATTCTCTTCGCCTTCGCCTTTCGCCCTTCCCTCTTCATTAATTATACGTTCGTTCATCATTTCGTCTGTGCGGGTGCGGATCGATGGATGGGGTATCGGATGTTTGGTTGGGGCGGGCCCGAGTCCTTGGGTTCGGGTGTGGGTCGTGGGTCGGGTCGACGTTGAGTGTGGGTGTTGGGTGCTGGTCGTCGTGGGTGGTGTGGGACTCGGGTCGGGTGCAGACGGCGATGGGCTCCTACCTTCGCCGTCGTGGGTGTGGGACGGGACGGGACACGGGGGGGTGGGGGTGTACCCTTTCCTATCCCTATCCCTATCAGCATCAGCTGGGAATCGCCCTGCCCAAGCCCATGGTACCGCACCGGTTCTCGCTAGCTCCCATCCCGTACCCACTCCCCCACTTACAGTTACCCACCCATTCTTCCTGTTCCTGCTCTCTCCATTGCGTCCGTGGCTTTACTCTTCATCCACCCACGTACCTATGCTTCATCCACCCACGCACCGCGCTGGGTGCTGGCTGTTTGCTGTTGGGCAGTGAGAGTGAGAGACACACCTCGCTGTTCGAGCCAGCTTCTGTTCGGCTCCCCGTTGCTTCCCTCCTTCGTCTTCACATCGCTGTTTGTTTCGATTGCCGGTCTTTCTTCTACATTTCATTTTTGGATCTTCGCACATTTTGGATTTTTCGTTCATTTTGATTTTCGAATCTTATATTACCGTGTGGATCGTGCTGACGCTGACTTTCTTCTTCCCTTCTTCCTCTCCCTGCTCTGCCCTAACCTATCCATCAACGTCTCCACGATCTACATCTACATCCACGCCGGCGACCCACTACGAACGGTGACATAATCACACGCCAACCCTCTACCTCACCACCACCACCACTACGTCAACGCCGACCTCATTGCTGTCGACACCGACCACCGACCCACACCACATCGACCACGACTGACTCCGACCACGCCATCGACCCACCCACCCCGGTTGGGTAACCGGTTCTCCGTGGACTGTCTATCGTCACCAATCCCCAATGACGATCGTACGCTTCCCGTTCTGCGCCGTCTCCACCGTACCTGGATTCGCTTCTGATCATGATACCGATACCGACGCCGATACCGATACCACTCTGGCTACTCCCGATACCGGTCTCGCGCGATCCAGGATCTACGAGCTCATCGTCCGCCAGGAGCCGAAGCAGGCGCGGATGTGTGGGGTTGGTGGGAAGGGTAGGCATTTTTCGTTTTTTTTTCCCTCTCCCTTTTTCTCTCCCTCCGTCTCCCATCCCGCTCCTCTCATATCAAACAAACTATATCTAACAAATCTGACTGCGTTTGAATTTTACAGCCGACAGACGCCCCATCGACCCCCCGCCCATCGTCCAGCTGCGCGTTATCGACCCGGCCCAGCAGCAGCAGCAGGGGTCGCATGCGTCGCGCCAATCTTCGTCCTCGCACCATGGGTCTTCGCACCATGCGCACGGAGGAGGACATGGAGGAGGAGGGAGCAACAACAACAACAACAATTCGCAAGGAGGTTCGAGCAGGAGGCGGAGGAACAGCTCGATCGCGAGCGCGGGGCCGAGCGCTCCGGGCTCCCCGATACCGCAGCATTCCTCGCATCCTGCCCACCACGGCTCTTCCTCCTCCCACACCTCCTCCAACCCCTCCGACCCATCCCACCCTCACCCATCGCACCCTCACCCCTCCTCCTCCTCCTCCGCCGCCCCCGGCGAAGACATGCAGATCGACGCCACATCCTACGCGCAGTCCTTCCTCCAGAACCCGTACTACTTCATGTTCGCGTCCCTCGCGCGGCCGGACGACGACGCGGAGCTGCACTGGCTGAAGGATGGGAGAACGAGGTGCACGACGGGCTCGGTGGTGTCGAGCTTGTACCATTTGAAGGATCCGATGGGGGGTGGGGAAGGTGAGTTTGGGTTTTGGTTTCGTTTGGGGGTTGGGTTGGTTTGGGGGGGTGGTGGGATAAGGAATGAATGCTGATTATGTTTTTTTTTGGTGTGACAGACGCAGGCTTCTTCGTCTTTCCCGACCTCAGCGTGCGCACGGAGGGAAGCTATCGCTTGAAGCTCAGTTTGTTCGAGGTCGTTGCGTGAGTTACTTACCATCCTCTCTCTCTTTTTTTTTTCTTTTCTTTCCTCTATCATTCCTCTTTATTTTTTTCTTTTTCCGGTTTTCTTCGCGCCATGCCCCTTGCCACCCACCCGCAGGCTACCGCCTTCCGCCTCCCGGCGGATCCCACCACCCTTCTTCTTTCTTCCTTCTCCCGCACGCCGACGGTAGGCAGGCAGTTGTGCGCGTGTGCAGGCGTGCCTGTGATCTACTTGTTTAATGACCTCGGATCCGTTCTTCCTTCGATTCGATTTCCCCTTGCCTTGATGCCTTGCGGTTGGGCAGGATCTGCGTTGCCTGTTTTTGTGATCGGTGGTCTGGGGGTGGTTTTTGGGTCGATGATGCACGCGTGGGTTCGTGGTCTTCGGGTCGGTCGATGTCATTGTGGGCCGAGGCGTTGACCTCGACCTCGACCCAGCTATTGGGCGTTGGGAGCTATGCAAGAGGTCGAGAGTGATGACGTCGAGGAGCCGAGGCATCGACGTTGGGCATTCCGCCAGATCTCCGTTCTGTTCTGTGGGTTGATGATGATGCGTGCGTGCGTGGCCGTGGCCGACGTCGTGGACCTCGACCCTCGAGGCGTCAGGCGTCATAATACGTCCCACCCATGATATGTCCCCTGATATGTCCGCCAGTTGGCTGGACCGGGTCCTTGCTGCATCAGGTTCGTCGTGGATCCACATTGAGTTTGTGGGCTCTGATATCAGAGTTTGGGTGGGTGTGTTAGGTTCTTGGTGGGTTCGCATCAGAGTTTGGGTGGGTTTGCATCAGAGTTTGGGCGGGTGTGCATCAGAGTTTGGGGTAGCAGGGCGTGCGGGGTGGGGTGAGGTGGATGAACCGCCTTGTCGGCTCATCGGGATGGGAAGCTGGGGTTGATTTCATTTTCATTTTTGGGGAACTCCGAACGGTGTCGTCGGTTGATGGGCGATGGTCGATATCTTTTCTTCGTTCTACGATGCAACTCTTCCTTTCGTCTCTCGGCGTCTCTTTTCCATCCTTGATAGCCTTTGATGATGGTCTTTGTGGGCATGGCTAACATTGAACGTTCCGCCCTCACAGTAACAACGTCCGACACTGCAAGTCTATCTATTCAGCACCGTTCTATGTCTACACAGCGAAGAAGTTCCCTGGGATGGAAGGTCTGTTCTTCGTCTGTCCTCTTTCCGTCGTGTTCTAATGCCAACCGTGCAGAATCCACCCCGCTCTCCTGCTCGCTCGCCGACCAAGGCATCAAGATCCGCATCCGCAAAGACATCCGGGTGCGCAAGCGGCCCATCCCTGCGCTCTCGCAGCCCCTCCCGCTGCCTATGAACGTCGACGGACCGTCTGGCGCCTCTAACAATAATAGGCGAGGAGACGACTCGGACGATAACTCGGACGATGAGAGAGATGATGACGATGATGATGAGGGGGGTGGTGGTGGGAGGAGTGGACGAGGTGGTGGTGCTGGAGGGAGGGGAGAGAAGAGCGGCAGTGGGAGGAGGCGAGAGTCGAAGAGGAGCAGGACGGAGGGGAGCATGGACGTCACTGGCGCCCCGATGCCTTCGTCCAATAATAACAGTAACGGTGCGGCCTCGGCGGCGATCCCGGGCACGGGTATGCTCTCGACCACGACGTCGCCGAGTGTGCCGGTCCCGCCGGCGGCGCTGCCCATCCCGCCCCCGCCGCATGCCCAGCATGCACATGCGTACCCGCCGACGGGCTATGCACCGCAGTACGCTCCGTACGCGCCTCCTCCTCAGCAGCAGCAGGGACAGCAGCAGCAGATGCCCTGGCCGCCCGCGGCGTCGATGAACCCGAGCTTGGGCCCCGCGATCCCGCCGCCCCCGCCGAGCGTGGCCCCAGCGGTGTTGCCTGTTCAAGGCGGAGGTGGGGGCGGAGGCGGAGGGCAAGGCCCTGGTATAGGAGGAGGAGTGGGAGGAGGTATGGGCGACCCTGGGGGTCTGCCTGGGCCGAGTGTGTTTGATGGGAGGGGAGGGGGGTTCGTTGGGTTTGAGCCGGGACAAGGGCAGCAGGGAGTGGGGCAGGGAGTGGGAGTGGGGCAGGTGCAGCAGCAGCAGCAGCAACAACAGGCGCCGCCGGGCTATGCCCCTCAGCAGCAGCAGCAGCAGATGGCGCCCCCGCCCCCGCCTCAGCAGCAAGCGTACGCGCCCCCACCGCCACAAGGCCAGCAAGCGCCTCAGCATCAGTACGCGCCTGCGCCTCCTCCGCCGCAAGCGCAAGCGCCCGCTCCCGGGCCGTACGGCGCCCCTCCGCCCCAGCACGCACAGTGGGGTGCCCCCCCGCCGCCTCCGCCGCAGCCGGTGTATGATGGGTACTATCATCACGCGCCGCCGCCCCCGCCGGCGCACCACCAGCCTCAGCACCATCAGCAGCAACAGCATCATCAGCAGCCCCAGCACCCTCAGCCACACCAGCAGCAGCATTATGCGTACCCGCCCCCGCCTGCGCAGGCCCAAGCCCACCCGCAGCATCCTCAGCATGCAGCGCATCAGGGCATGCCGCCCCCGCCGCCCCCACAGCAGAGGTACGACTATGCGACGGGGATGTATACCACGCAGCCTCCGCCGCCGCCGCCGCCTCAGCACCAGCAGTATGATTACTACGCGCAGCCGCCCCCGCCGCACCACCAGCACCAGCACCAACCACCGCCGCACCAGCACCAGCACCAGCATCAGTACGCGCACCACCCCCACGCGCCGCCCCCTCCGCCCCCGCAGTATGCACCTCAGTACGGCGCACCTCCGCCCCCTCCTGGACCGAGCGCGTCGCCTAGTGCGCTGCCCCCGCCTGCGATTGCTGGTGCGCCGCCGCCGCCTCCGCCAGCAGGAGCGGGCCCGACGACGCAGGGTGCGACGCAGGGCCAGCCACCTGCACCGACGGGGTATGAGTACGGTGCGCCGAGGAGCGCGTCGCCGACGAGGGCCGGGTATGCTCCTGCGCAGGTTCAGCCGGGGCAGCAGCAGCAGCAGCAACCCGCGCAAGTCCAAGGACAGCCGCAGCCGCAAGCGTATGCCCAGCCGGGGTACGCGATGCACCCGCCCCCGCCGCCCATGCACCCCAGCGCACCGAGGCATCCGGGCTATGGCCCACCGCCGCCCGCGTATTCGTACGCGTACCCCCCTGCGCCTGCTCCTGCGCCTGCGCCTGCGCCGCCAGCACCGGGTGGACAGCCGGAGTGGGGCACGCCCCCTGGTCCGCCTGCGCCTGCGTTTGGTATAGCGCCAGCGCCGCCCCCGCCTGCGCCGCAGGGATGGGGCGACCCGTACGCGCACCACCATCCCCCGCCCCAGCAGCAGCATCCTCAGGTGCACCCTGGACACGTCGCGCCCCAGCACGCGCAGCACCCCCAGGCGGGCGGGCACAGCCAGCATAGCTCGCCCGTTGTCTCTACGACGTCTATCTCTGCGTCTGCGTCTGCTTCAGCGCCGGTATCGAACAACGCGAACGTCAACGTGTCCTCGCCGCTCTCGCCTCTCACCTCCACCAGCTCGCACGATAGGATCCAGCTCGCCCCGCTCATGCGGGGTGGGCCGGGCGTGGCGTCGCCACCACCGTCCTCTTCCTCCGGCTCTGGCTCTGGTTCGCTCTCGCTGTCTGCCTCCGCCTCCGCCTCCGCTGCTGGATCGGCACCTTCCTCCGGCCCCGGGTCCGTAAGCGGCGGCGGCGGCGGCGGCGGCGGTGGTGGTGGTGCGAGCACGAGCCCGCAGGGGTACGGTGTCATCCAGCTACGGTCGAACGCGCGGAGCGAGTACGGAGCGAGGGAGAAGGATGGGAGAGATAGGGAGGAACAAAGGATCTCGAGTGGGCGGGACAGGGGAGACAGGGGAGAGACGCTGAGGGACGATGGAAGTGGGAGTGGGAGGCAGAGGGATGATGGACGCCAGAGCGCGGGGAAGAAGAACCCGTTGAGTATCGGGAGTATCATTTCGGAGAGCGATGCGCGGTAGTTGTGGGGAGGTGGGTTGTTTGGATTGAGTTTGGATTTGGATTTGGATCGTCTCGGTCTGTTTCGTGGTTGGGGTTATGCTGGGGCGTGGTGCGCTCGAAGTTCGCTCGCCCGTGCTGCTCGTGCTTTCTTTATGTTTTCGTCGGATTTCGTTGGACAGTCTACTCCTCGCCCACTCGTCTTCGCGTCTATTCCCCACCTCATGCTCTTTCGGTCTCGTCATCGTCGCGGATTAGCACCCCAAGTCAAAAGTTCTCTATGTTTGTTGTACACAGTGTATCCTGCTAGCTACCTTTCTTTGTGCAAAGTACTCACATACCATTCTCTGTTGTTGCTTGTTACATAAAGTGAAAGTATATATGTTTCTGGATTACAATAGGTTGACAAAATGTCAATTCCCTTTGAAGGATGTTGATGTGGTATCGAGAGGGATGAGCGATAGATTCTCATATATGTGAAGGGCATCGATCTGAGTGGACAGAGGGCTCCGAAGTCATTCCCTTCCCTTGGAACCCATGATTACGTCGGTCTAGATAGGCTATCCGCAGCCGCTCGCTAACGAATCTGGAAAATCTCTCTCTCTCGTGCTACAGCAATCCCATATTCCATGAAGCGAGAACTGAGACGTCGAGCTAGGTCCCCCTTGAACAAGTACTTCACATAATACTCGCTCTCCAACTTGCCCTCGGGAATCTGCCATGGAAAGGTAGACCTGTTGTAGTCGTAGCGCGTGTCGAGCTCTGGAAGGCGATACTTGGAGAGATCCCATCGCACGACCCCGAAGTACCAGATGCACGCGAAGCAGGGCCGGTGGCTGGTCGCGATGTACAGGTCTTCTTCTTCCCCTGACGGAGGGTTGGCCATTTCTTGGGCTATTCCTTCATCGTAGAGGTAGGCAAAGAGTTCGAGCTCGCTGTGGCAGCGAGCTGGAGCAGGGGCGGGGCTCGTGGCAGGAGGATACGCTTCCAAGAGCAAGCGCACAATTTCTTCGGGGTGCAAGAACCGTATGTTTTCGCGATCTGCGTATCGCTCGAGAAATGCGGTCCATTCTGCTGACGTGGTTGGCAGGGAAGCGGGAGTTTGGTAGCGCGGAGGGGTCACGGTGATGGAGAATTCGCGCGAGAAGAGGTTGCGAATGGTGGACTGCCTGGTCGAGATGCACGCCGCTTCGAGCGAAGCGTTAATGGCGCCGACCTTTGTGAGGTAGACGCACAAATCAAAGCCCGAAACTAGTCATTCGCATTGCCTGTCAGATCAGGGATTTGAACGACGAAGCCGGCTTACTGGTCCGATACTCGAGCGATAAAGGTACAACGAGCTCCTTGAAATCCGTCTTCTTTTGCCAGAGGCAAATGTGAGCGATCGTTGTGTACAGACTGAGAGTACGTCCTGTGGTGTCTTGAATCGCCTTGCCGTCCAGTATGGCCGATAGATACTTGGCGAGGTCGTCGACGATCTGCAGCACGCTCGCTCGATGGTCCGCTCCCATATCAGACGCTTTTGTCCTCAGGAAAGAGAGGCAACTCTGGAAGTTATTCCATCGACGCTTTATCTCGTGGACCAATCTTCCTCGGCACCTGGTATAAACTAGCTCCCCAAGCTGTGCATAGAGTTCGCGCCCTTCCTTCGCGAACTGTGCAGTCCTCTCGTCGCTCTTCTCATCAACGATTTTACTTTCGGTATCGCCCGCATTCTTGAGTCGTCGTTGTCGGTCACGAAGGTGGAAGAGGAACGCATAGTGGAACTGGGCAACATGTTTGAGAATCCCCCACAGTCCCGATAGGTAGGCGTTCAGTTCGCGCTGATCACAAGTATCATCGGAACTCGTGATGAAGATTTGAAGTTTGTCGGTTCGGACGGCCAGAGCGATGCGCTCTTTGGGGTGTCGGGGCAGAAGGTGGGCGACCGCGTCCAGTAGCTTCTGTTTGGTGGTCATATAGGGTGAGGGCGTAGAAGCAGTCTCGAGATCGTCCAGGAGCATTGTTGGGCTGCGCATGTGCTTGTCGATAACAGCGGCAATCGAAACGAGGATTTCGATGAACGCTTTGTCGCTCAGTGCGTTTGCCGCCATCTTGGTGGTTTGAGGCAGTCTCAGTCCGTTCGCCTGAGCCAACTTGTCAGGCTGTACGTAATCAAAACCTACAAAACTGGTCACACCAGGTGTCCTGGACACTTGGAAGGCCCTAGACTCGCGTTATGGGGATCACTCCTTTCTAGGTATTGTTCATCCAAAAAGGCCAGTTTATCTGGTTATTCCAGGGGACAGACATCAAGTGGAATCGGAGAGCGAATAGTAACGACTGGGAGAAGAAGCCCGCACCAGACTGTTGGATAGGTCTGGATGCAAAAGGACGTTATTTGATAGATCCAAGCTATTGATCTGACAAACTTGATGCCCAAATATCTGACAAATATACCATCAAGGTCGCCACAAAATACTCGATAGGTTTCACCAGTGTTTGTTGTAAGGACGGCCGTATCCGGAGATGTTTGTAGATGTTGGGTTCTCTTTATAAGGCGTCGCGTAGATACTCCGCCTTATTTCTCTTTTCTCTCTCTCTCTCTCTCTTAGTTCGCTCGCACAATCCGACGTTGATCCAGTTCTGTGCTCGCGTGATCCCTTTCTAGTGTTTCCCCTATTCGAGGGGTTTTCCACTTTTTTTGAACTCCATCAACGTCGGACTGCCAAGCCTTGCTAGGCGACAACGCATCATACCCGCCGCCCCCTTTTTCTACACCCGCCTTTGCTTCCATCTGCCACACTATTTTGCTTCCGCTGAGAACGCCCTGCTGCACACCCCGCCCTGATACACTCTGCTGAAGCTGCATAGTCTAACGCAAGCTTAACAGACCGCATACCACACCACATTACAAAAAATCAACTGCCAACGAAGTACACTTAACGTTGGTGTGTGTATTATC